>PVLD010034642.1:0-12484 GCA_004027595.1 Dinomys branickii | reverse complement strand
GAGGATTAATGGTCTGACCAATTTTGCATGTCTGTATATGGGTTCATATATTTACACTTCGAAGATATCAATGGATAAAGCAATAACCACTGTTGAGACCATGTCACCTTGTCTATAGATCAGTTGTGATTGTACTATTTTTTATGCTAATTGGTGTCTGTTTGTTAATATGTTTTTGTACTTTTATTTTTTTTTAAATTAAAACAAAACAAAACAAAATGTTAGAGTGGAAACAGTCTGTGGGATAAAATAGGTATTTTTTTTTCATTTTTATTTTAAGGAGCAAAAAACAGTAAAGACAATGTTACAGAATTTCAAAACAAGATAATAGGATATTAACAATGGTTAATATATTGCATATTGTTGTCTTCAAAGTAGCTGCTCAGATTACAAGATATAGGCATATATAATTGGTCAAACAATATAAGCACAAACTGCTTCAATGAACTAAAAGATATCAGTAGTATAGCTGTCTTATCTACCTTTTGTATGTACATATATATATATATATATTTCTTTTCCTTCTTTTCTCCTTTCATCCATCCCTATTGTTATTTCATTTTGAGCAGTTTCCTTCCTTTTAACAATATCTATTGTAGATTTTGACATATTTATTTTTTCAGTTTCTTACATAAGGTAAACAATATAGTGGTCGTACATGTGGATCTGATTTATTTCACTTATGAGTATAGACTCTAGCTGCATCCATTTACCTATAAAATCTCAAGTTTATCCTTCTTTATAGCTGAGCAGTGTTCTGTTATATAAAAAATCACATCTTCTTTATCCACTCCTCAGTTGATGGGCGTTTGGGTTGTTCTCAAGATTTAGCTATTACAAATTGTGCTGCTGTAAATATGGGTGCACATATATCGCTGTGGTATGTTTTTAATTCTTCTGGGAAAATACTCAGAAGGGAAATAGCTGGCTTGAATGGGACCTCTAGTCCCAGTGTTTTGAGGACTCTCCACACTGATTTCCACAGTGGTTGCACCAGTCTACACTCCTATCAACAGTGGAGAAGGGTTCCTTTTCTTCCACAGCCCCACTAGCATTTGTTATTGGTTAGTTTCTTAATGAATCATTCTTTCTGGGGTGAGAAAGAAGGAATTCTCCCCAAGGTAGAAATCTTGAAGACATAGGGGTAGGCAGAGAATTCATGAACAACTGCATAGGAAGTACTTCAAAGAATTAACCACTGGGGTCACATTTGTTAAAAAGCTTTTGCACATCAAAAGAAATCACCGAGAGAGTGAAAAGGGAACCCACAGAGCGGGAAAAAATTTTAGCCAACAGTCCTCATACAAAGGACTTCTATGTAGAACATATAAAGAATTTTAAAAATCAGGGCCCCTCAATTCAAAGACCCAATCTAAAAATGAGCATTTGAGATGAATACATACTTCTCAAATGAAGAAATACAAATAGCAAATAAATATATGAAAAAAATATTCAACATCATTGGTCATTCAAGAGACGCAAATTAAACCAACACTGAGATTCTATCTCACCCCAGAAAGAATGAAGTAGAAGAAAGGCTGGTGGACAGAGGACGATCACCCACGTTTTGGGAATCTAGGGAAGTGGGTAGAAAAGAATGAAGGGGTATTCGAGGGATTATCAGAACTTGGTCTCTGGGTTGGTGGTATGGGATTAGCTTTCTGTGGTCGAAGTTCTCCCAAGTCATTTGGAAAAGACAGAAAAAAAGAGCAAAAGAAAGAAAGAAAGAAGCAAAAAAGGGAAGAGGGAGAAGACAAAGAGAAAAGAAGAGGAAAAAAAAATTGGAAGGGCCAGTTACAAAGTCCTAGATTCTTCCTGAGCTGGTTGCCAGTCCCTCAGAGGCCTCAGTCACCCGTTGGCTCATATTATTAGTTACTCCGGATTTTCACACCACTAGTCTTGCCTGTCCATCCTGTGCACCTTAATTGAGATGCCTCTGTGTTATTGGTGTTCCTTCTGGTCTCTAGCAGTTCACCTCAGTTATGGTTGTAGCAAGAAGACACGTCGCCCTCTTCTGGAATGGCTCACTTAGGTTCTGGAGGTGGTGGAGAGGTGGTAGGAAGGGTCTCTCTCCTCCAGCGCAGCTCACCATGGCTCCCATGGTGGCAGAGAGGCAATGGGAGGAAATAGGTAAAATTCTTGAAGACATAGGCATAGGCAAGGAATTTCTGAATAGAACATGAGAAATAACATTAAAAAATCAACAAATAGGATCATATCAAATTAAAAAGCTTCTCCACAGTGAAGAAAACAATGGAGTAAAGAGTCAACCTACAGAATGAGAGAAAAATTTTGCCAGCTACACCTTGGACAGAGGTCAAATATGTAGAATATATAAAGAACTCAAAAAATTAGTTCCCCCAAGATAAAAGACCCAGTCAAAAAATGGGTAGCTGAAATGAACAGTTCTCAAAAAAAAAATACAAATGGACAATAAATACATGAAAAACTGCTCAACATCATTGGCTACCGGAGAAATGCAAATTAAAACAATCCTGACAGTGAACGTGGTGGTGCACACCTGTGATCTCAGCACTTGGGAGGCTGAGGCAGGAGGGTCTCTGCAAGTTAGAGGCCAGCCTAAGCTACATAGTGAGTTCAAGTCCAGTTTGAAGTACATAGGAAGACCCTGTCTCAAACAAACAAATAACAAAAACAAAAAACAAAAAAAAAATGAAACAATACAGATATTCCATCTTCAAAAATGATGGCTGCCATCAAGAAATCAAACAAGAAAAATGCTGGTGAGGCTGTAGGGAAAAGGAATTCTTCTTCATATGGAAATCAGTATGGAGAGTCCTCAAAAACTAAAATTAGAAATTATACTTGGTCCAGCTATTTCCCTACTAGGTATCCTCCCAAAGTTGTTAAAGACCTCATATTATAGTGATATAGGCATAAATATAGGGAAAGCTAACTCTTGGTAGTAGCTTATACGTCCATCACCAGATGAATGGATAAAGAAAATGTGGGGCTCAGGATTTAGTTTAGAGTTCAGTGGTGCAGCAGCTGCCTGGCAAGTGTGAGGTTCTGAGTTTTATTCCTGGTATCCCCTTCCCCAAAAGAACCAAAACCCAACAACAATAACAAAAAGAAAATGTGCCATTTATACACAATGGACTACTACTCTGCCATCAAGAATGATAAATTTGAATCATCTGAAGGAAAATGGATGCATCTTGATAATGTTAAGAGAAATAAATCAGACACACTATGAGAAACTCAACATATAAATAAAAAGCAAAATAATAAATTGATAACAGGAAACAGGGAGACACTGTAGCTCTTCTCCAAATGGAGAGGGGACCAACGATAGAGGGAGGGAAGGGTGGAAGGGGACATTAAAAGAATTAGGATGTGTTATGTATGTGCACCAACCCTCCATGTTGAATGTAATCACTGCTTTGTGCAAACATCTAGAAATAAAAATCAAAATTAAAAAAAATTAAGCAGGCATCTTACATAGAGGCTATTCGCATGGCTAACATGCCTTTGCAATAAATAGCATCAGTAAGAGGATGCGCACCAGAGTGCCTGGTAGGATAAGTACTAAAAATCGCAAGTATGATGAGAAAGTTGGGCAGCCAAAGCTCTCCTAGGTGTGTGCTCAGGTATAGGAGTAAATGGGTGCACCTACGTAAAACCAGCTTGGCATCGCCCACTAAAACATACACGCTGAGACTCAGTCATTCTGTGGCTTGGTCCTCACTCTGGGAATGGAGTCTGCTACGGGGAACGCTCCCGTGTGTTGGAGCTGTGTTACTCACAAGAACCGAGCCTGGAAGAATCTACCTGTTGTTCCCGGTAGAACTGGCTGCTAGGTTATCGACAACGGCACGTATCACACAGCTCCCAGCTTGTGTGCAAGAAAGGGGCAATAAGAAAGAGGACAGATCCCAGCTTAATTTTGAGAAAACAAAAGCATGAAGAGAACTGCAGGTTTGGTGGGGACCACAGGCAGGAGGGCAGCAAGGCAGGCAGGGTGGAGGGGCGGAAACGAGGAGAGAAAGTCCTCCCTCCCTCTGTGCCTTTTAATATAATTCTTACTGGTAGCCACTGAGCGGAAATTAAAAAAAAAATGAAAGTTACTACTGATGGCAGCGGGGGCGGGGCAAATAAACTATTTTTTTTTTTCAGTGAATAACATAAACAGCCACACGGAAGCGGGGAAAAGCTTAGTGCTGAGGTTTCGACACAGTCTGGTTGGCATCTCCTGTGAGAAAGGCAGAAAGAGGGCGGGGCAAACACCGAATCCTGGTCAGTAGGTGCTGTTTAAACGGAAGTGGGGATTAGCTATTCCAAAGCTCCCTCAGTCTGAGAACTTAACACGTAGACAGTGGTTCAGATTTCACTGTCGGAGAAGCAAGTGAGTAAAGAAAGGAGCCAGGGCAGAATGAACACAGGCTGTTGGGTAGAAACAGAGGAGTCAGCCTGAGCCTGTGACTGTACATACATTGATACAGGGCAGTAGGTTTGTGCATGCCTCCCCTCTTCCACTTAAATATATTCTATTAGATTGTGCTACAGTGGTCGACACGTGGACAACACTTGTGGCGTGAGTTAAACAGGGCTTCTTCTTTCCCTTTGTTCTCTGCCACCGCCGGGTTTGGAAGTACGGCTGGCGGTGAGTCAGGTCAGTTCATCCTGCAGGTAACCAGGAGGGTCTGCCCCGGGTCTAGAGGCAAGGGCTGGACACTGACCGCACACTGGGGCCCTGGAGCTCCAGGTGTGAATGCACAAACTAGCAGGTACAGCTGGGTTATTTCCTGGAAAGAAAAATCCCTTGTCCCTACCCTTTGGCTTCTACCTGGAGGGACAACCTAAGCTCTTGGCCGAGTGTCCTCCCACCGCTTCCTCCTTTCTGTTGGAGGGTCAGGTTGTTCCTTGTTGGGAGGGAGCGGCTCGCTGACACACAGGCTCCTCCCTGGCCTCCGGGGCCCTCACGTGGCCTCAGCTGTTTCGGCTCCAATCCCTCACCGCTCTGCTCCCCATCCTCACTGGCTATCAGGGGCAGGCACTTGGACAGAGAACACCCTGGGGCTTAGCGTCCACACAGTAGCAACTCTGGTGCCTGGTTTACTGCAGAGCTCCTGGTGCCTGTCCCAGGACCTGGCAAAAGATGATAGTTGACAGATAAGAACTGGACTTTTAATTAATTTAAATACCATGCCATATTGTAGTGACATGAGAGGTGGGGAAACTTGTGCCCCCTTGTAGGACACCCTGGGCCTCACAGGGCTATGGTCATATAGCTTTCAAATCCTTGGCTCAACCCAGCACACCTTCACTTGGCTGCCAAGGAGAGCAAAGGACCATTATGCTGTGATTCCTCCATCACCCGCGAGTTGCCATCCTTTGGGCCGAGGTGGCCCCATGAGGGTGGCACTATGAACAAGAGCCAGCAACCCTATCTTCCATCTACAGAGGGCCAGTAATGTCCCTACCCAAACGAGGACATCCCGGGTATGAGGCAGAGTTAGGACAGAGTGTGTTCAGGACTTTCTGTGGAGCTCTCTCACCCCAGGCCCTGCTCAGAGTCAGAGCATCACAATGGGGCCCACTCAGGATTCCTTCCACCAGTTGCTCCCCAGCCTGAACAGGAGAGGTTGGTGGAACTGACACAACAAGGCACATCCACTGTTGGGGAGGGGTGCTGACCGAGCAGACAGTGGGTAGGCCCCACCCACCCACACCACCCACAGTGCAGGTATATACCTTGCCCATCTGTGTGTGCCGATGCTCAGCACACTTGTGCCAAAGGGTAGGGAAGGCCTGTGTGACCACTTGTGGCCAGCCTGCTCAGACCCTGGAGGGTGAAGCATCAGACACTGCTAGTTTCTGTTCAAGAACTGGGAGAAGTACAGTAAGTGTCTGCAAATAGGAAACCCTCCCCTGTTGCACAGGATATGTTTGAGGTACTTCCTGCCTCAGTTCCACTTCTTGTCTGAGCTGCTCCTTAGTTACTTGTTGCCAGGCTGGCCAGAGAGAGGACAGGAGGAGAGGTGGGTAAGGATGGGGGCTCCTGGGTGGCTGGTTGAGGAGGGTGCACTCAGGACTGAGGTGCTTTAGGGCACTGGGAAGGACTTTCAGGGCAAAGATTCAGAGGGGTGGTGAGGATAGGGGTAGGAGAAGCAGACAGAACTCCCCTCGTGCCTCTCCGAGCTGCGTGGAAGATGGGAAGGGAAGAACTGGATGCCCAGCATTTCCTGGCCCCGTCTGGGAGATGCCCATGGCGGTAAGGGTGGGAGTGACTGCTCTAGTCTGCGGATTTCCTATGTACCCCTCTCCCTAGGATGAACAGTTTCCAAGTCATGAAGCCCACTGCCCTGGTGCTGCTGGTGGCCCTGCTATGTGCAGAGACAGGTGAGGGGATAGGTGGGATTTCCAGGCATACTGCTTTTCTAGTGTGTTCCTGGTGCCCTGGGTTGGCCTTGGTGGGGTGGATGTTGGCCTGCTAGGACCCTGATCCTGCCCTGTGTGCTGCTGTGATGAGCCATATGCTCTTGCTTGTGGCACATCTTGTGGCTTGGGTCATGTGTCTGGTGGCAGTGCATCTGGGAGGAGGATGGGCTCCAGACCCTGTATTATGAGGCTGTGAGGCTTGGGTAGGTGTGTGAGCCTGTGTGGGTTTGCTGAGCTGGGCACAGTGAGCACAGCTATGCTTCCAGATGGCCTGGGCAGTGCTTTCCTGCCCCAGGGTAGGGCAGTAGGTGGGGCAGCACACTGAGCCTGCCCTGCTTCCTCCAGCCCCTAGCAATCAGCCCCAGCTCCAGGGCTTCAGGCTTTTCTCCCTCACTGGCTTCCACTCCAGCCTCTGGGTATGTCCTTTCTCTGTAGATCCTGCATGGAGGTTATGATGGCCTCCTGCCTCCTGGGGCCTCCTCCCTCTGCAGCCTGGCTGCCAGGTTGGTATCTGGCCTCCTGAGCTCCACCCTGGCCTGACCTTGCAAGCCTCTGGCTTTCCCTTCCTGCTTTGCCTGCTCAGACCCACATCAAGGCACATAGTAGGCACACCTCTTGCCCCTTCTTCACCACCCAGGAATACAAATGCTGAAACTGTCCAGTATCACAGACTGCCCTAGAGCTCCCAGGAACATCTGACAGCCACCCTGCTGCAGCTCTGCTGTGGGAAGTGGCCTGGTATGGTTCCTGGTGTCTGGAGAGCCCGGGTACAGGTGTTGCTAACAGCCATAGGCCAGAAAGGGAAGGAGAGAGAAAGGCCCTGAACTGACCCCAGGGCCAGCATTCAGGACAGAGCCAAGGACCTGACAGAGCGCCCTCTCTAGGCCCCCAGCATCCATTCACTCATCCAACCATTCAACAAAAGTGTGGGGGTGCCCACCCCGGCTGTGGTGACTGGACAACCAAGTAGGATGGCTCTCTGGGGTCTGGGTCCCTCCTCTGTGACACAGATGTCACCAGCAGGTGCCTTGAGCTGGGTGGGTTGAACCTGGCAGAGCCCACAGCATTTGGACAGCTCTACCAGGAGTGTCCCTGCTCTGTCCTCCCAAGCCTCAGGCCATTGGAACAGTGCAGTGTGGGGGTACTGTGGGCTGCAGGCACCCCGGGGGCTCAGAAGGGAGGCACCTCTGCGGACTCATAAGCTTGTCTTCTCCCCAGCCCAAGGTCTGCACTGCTGCCAATGCCTGAATTACACCCATGTGGACTCCTGTGAGCAGATCGTGTGCTCCTATCCTGAAGGGAATGGGGTCTGCGTCACTCAAGAAGGAACCACTACTGCGGGTGAGTTCCACAGTGGGCGGAGCCAGGGAGGGGTTGCCATTTGGAGGAATAACTCATTGTGGACCAAGGACCTTCCTTCAACCCACCCAGCACTCTGGGACCAGGGGTGGGGGGCTCTAAGGTTTGTCTTGTGGTCTCTTGCTGAGGAAATCATCGCTCCCTTCCTAGCACACCAGTAGGGCCCTTGTCTCACTTCCTGGAAATCCTTATGGTACTCATTGCAGCCCTCTCGGGCCTGCCCATACTTCATGCCCAGGAGCCCACCAGCTTGAGGCAAGGGATGGGCTGTGAACATTTAGTGAGTTGCTTCACCTGTGGGAGGAACTCAGAGGCAGAGTACAAGCCAGAGGAATCACTCAAGAATGGTGGAATGTACGCCAGGCCTTCGAGAGGGCAGAGAGGAAACCCTGGACACACTCAGCTCCTGGACTGCATCTGTCCTAGGCACATCCCCTAGAGTGACAGGGCGGGTGGAGCCCCATCCCCAGCACGACCGGCCTACCTCCCACACCCTGGGATCCTGGTGGCGCTGTCTGAGAGAAGAGCTGGAGCTCCTGGGGGCTCTGCACCTCAGCGGCCCTTAGTCAGAGGGCGGAGGCAGGCTCTCTCCCGCCATCTGGACTGGGGCAGTGAAAGCCTCGGGTCATGGAGTGCTGAGCTGTCTGAGCAGGCCTTGCACAGGACCCTAAGGTCATCTTACTTTCTTATAGGATCTCAGATCATAAAAATTGAAGATAAGCTCTGCCTTCCTGTCTGCCCTGAGATGTCCAACTTCAGTCTGATGATAGCTGGCCTCGAATTCAATTTCAGAATTACTTGTTGCGAGAAGAACCTCTGCAATGTTGGGGCCCTGGTGGGGGGCAATGCCTGGACCCTGGTGGGGGGGCTCCTGTTCAGTCTGGGGTTGGTGTTCCTCTGGGCCTTGCTATGAGGTCCCCTCTGGTCCCTTCTACTCTTGGGCTTTTGTCCCAGCTGGACCGGGCTCCTCCTTTGAGACCACTCACAGTGAGTTATAACAACTGTGGAGTGGTTTTTGGCCCTGAGGCCAGGGTAAGGGGCTGGCTTTGATTCTGTGAGTCTCTGGATGGGTAGTGCACCTGTGTGACATCACTTTGTCTCTGTGCCCATAGCCTTCAAATCTACGTTCCCTGTAAGATGATCTCCCTTTATAGCCTTGCCTCAGTCTAGGCTCTGATGCTTGCTAATCTGGGCCCTGGGGTCACAGAGAGCTCTGGGATAGGGGCCAGAGTCCAAGGTTCCATCCTACACCTCTACTTCCCTGGGCCAGTGCTGCCTCAGACATTTGGGCTGCCCCTCCCCCTGAAGTTAATAAATCCCTCTGCTCAGCCAGAACTAGGTCTTAGCTTCTCTTTGTCATCTGCCCCTGCCAAGGTCCCCACAACACACTGGCCAGCACCCTGATCTTAGGGGATATTCCTAGACCATGGATGACCAGCCAGGGACTGGCCCATCCAGTGTCTGGTTCTCTGTCTTTCCAGGAAAATTCTTACCATGTGGCTCAAAGGACCATCCTAGTAGAGACATCACTGGAGTTAGATTGAATTTTCCTACACCTGCCAGTCTGCCCTCTGGCTGAGGTTCAGTGCTGGCCCAGCTTGGGGTGGATGTGCCTCTTGGTGGTAGGAGGGAGGCGTTCCCTCAGGGCTGATGCTTGGGGCACAGAATGGGTCCATCAGATCTCCCATGTGCACTTCTGGGGCTGGGGGAACAGGGACAGGGAGGGCCTGGTGGGAGGTGCTCCCAGTAATGAGCAGGCCCTGCCCCGGTGGCCTAGTGTCACCTGGAGGTGAGTGCCCCTCACTGCATAGGCTCATGGCTGGGTTATATGGTCATGTGACATGTCCTGGCCTCCCATGCTAGCCAGCCAATGCTGGATACTGCCACCCCTGTGACGTCACAGGAGGGATGGCCACTGTCTGCCACTGCTCTGTCTCTCTGGATTCAGTAACCACAATTGGGGATTTATTCTGATAAACAATAAGAAAATATTTAGTGTGTCCCTGTATCAGTCAGGGTTTACTAGAGAAACAGATGTAACAGAAGATACACAAATGTACAACAAATTACCTATTTGGTTTACAAAGGTCAGCTACAGGGTTAGATGAGGAAGTGTGCAGAGGGTGTCTGCACACTGGAGATTGAAGAGCCCAGGCCTGGGGCCTGGAGCTCACTGCAGTGTCCGTGCAAGTCCGTATCAAGGGCTGTTGAGTCTGCGACGAAATGCTGATGAATCTATGATGAAGTCCCAGGCAGAAGCCAGAGAGTCTGCACCAGAAGCCAGGAGACGACCAAGCTGAAGGTGGAAGACTGGAGCTCCTCCGAAGAACTCGCAGCCAGTCCTTCCTCAATTTCTTTTTATAGTCTACCAGCTCTGGGGAGGTGGGGGGTGGTTCTCTACTCCCACACCCTCTGTATGCCTTCCTCCTGCACAGGTTTAGAATGAATACAAACAAGCACCCTGGCTTCCTGCTGAATCACATAGTTAACCTTTTAAACTTCCCAAATTAACATAATAACATCCCACAAGGGTAAGGGCATGTCCTTTTTACCCCAAGATTTACAACTGCTGAGTTACTCAGTTAAACCTCTAGACTCCCCAAGTTGACACTTATGTATCAACCATAACAGTCCCAAATATTAGTTAGGATTTATTCTGATAAACAGTAAGAAAATATTTAGTGTGTTCTAAATGTTAGTAAAAATAATTTCTGGTTGTTTCTCAGATTCAGATTTCACTGGGTGTCTTTTTGATGGCTTGAACCAAAACCTGTGAGTGAATAAGGAGGGTTAGCTGCCTCCAAAGACAATCCCCAGCCCAGGCAGCGAATACAGTCTCCATGGGATATGGGTGGCTGAGGGCAGGCATTGCGCCCCACCTGACCTTAGGAAGATGGCCAAGATGCACAGACTGGTGTGGTGTTTGGGGAAAATGGTTGCTGCTTTCCGGGGGAACAAAAAGCCAGAGCTTTCTCCTGCTGGTGCCAAGGAGATGTGCCTAAAAGAGAAGCACACTGAGGTGTGCAGAGGAGCGTCTACTTTGGCTGAGGGCCGCATGCAAAGCTCCAGGAGGGGTGTGGGCAATGTGCAAGGCAAGAGGCTCCCACAGCACACCCAAGGGACCAGTGAGTCTTGCCTCAGGACAGGATGTGGCCTGATGATGCCTGACTGGCACCACTGGGTCTACAAAGTTCCGAGAAGACAAATTCACATTGTGTAAAACAAATGGGAAGAAAGTTGACCAAAAGAGTGCTGAGCAGGAGTGAGCAGGACCCTCTGTCCCTCCCACACCAGCCCACAGGGCTGTGGAGGGTCAGACAGGCCCCAGCTTCTCTCCTCCTCTTATCTGTCATGGTCAGCTACAAGCTTGTACCCTTGAAAGCTGTGGGGCTGTCACACTCAGTGTCTCCCTGGTGTCCCTCCCACATGACAGTCAGGTAGCAGAAGAAGACTTTACTGGCAACAGCCCTAAAATTGCCCTTTACCCTGCGGAACAAGGCAGCATGTCCTCGTTGGTTCCCAGCTTCCCTCACTGCTCTCCAGTGCCTGTTCTGTCTCCACCAAATCATCCTCCTGAACTTCCTCTCATAAGAGGCTCCTGTCCTTCTCCATGACCCCTTGACTCCTGAGAAAGACAGAGAGAGAGAGAGAGAGAGACAGAGAGAGAGAGAGAGGGAGAGGGAGAGGGAGAGGGAGAAGGAGGGGAGGGGAATGGAAGGTTAGGGGACAAGGAGAGGGCGGCGGGGGAGGGTTGAGGAAGAGGGACAGGGTGCGACATATTTAGTGTTTTACAGGGATGGAAGAGGCCCTGGACCTTGGCGGTGAGGGGCTGGTTCACAGGGCAGGCCTTGGACCTCCTACAGGTAGCTCCATCCAGTGTAGACACTGATAGGTGTGCACAGAAGAGACAGATACCGAGTACTGATGTCAGAAATAACATCACACAGTGGAAGAGCAAATGTGAGGAAAGGACCCCCCTTCAGATGGCGCAGGAGCACGCAGGTATCTGTAGGTGGAACAATGGTGTGCGTCATGGGAGGGGTGATATTCAACACAAGGCAAACCTCGGGGGCTCGAGGGCTTAGGTTGTGTGAAGAGTCAGTCTCCAGGGCCACTCACCGCACGACGCTCAGCCAGTAGCCTCCTGAATGTAACAGCATGGTCCACCTGAGAACCGTGCAGACATCCCCCAGAGCTAGCAGTGCGGGGAAAAGGGCAGCTGTGATTACAGGGCAGCCGGGGGGGCGGCACGGACTGGGGGCGCTGCCCTGCGGTTTCCATTCTCAGGTATAGTGACCCCTGATCGGTGTGAGTCCACTCTGGTCACACAGTAGTGCAAAATGGAAGATGCCACTGTCATCTGTCATTGCTGGGGGGGGCAGGAACAAGGCATGAGGGAATCCACTGAGCTGTCTTTGTAGGTTCCTGTGAATTGATAATAATTTCCAAGTGAAATGTTTTAAAAACTCAAGTGTTTTTCTTGTGTCACTTTGTCAGCTTTTAATGAATAACATTGCTTTCTTTAAGGAGAAAAGAAAAAGACAAAAATGTATGTATGTATGTATAGAGGAATATATATGAATATACATATGTGCAGGAGGGCTAACATGGTTCTACTATTGTATTATATCACTTAATGCTAAGCAATAATCGATGACAGGATATTAGATTAATAGTGTATATCTGTATGTGTTAGCCTGAACACACACTTCGAAGATATCAA
>PVLD010034641.1:0-12485 GCA_004027595.1 Dinomys branickii | reverse complement strand
TCTGGTTCCAGATGAATTTGAGGCATATTTTCTCTAGATCTGTGAGGTATGTTAACGGTAGTTTGATGGGAATTGCATTGAATCTGTACAACAGTTTTGGTAGTATGGCCATTTTTACAATGTTAGTTCTTCCTAACCATGAGCAGGGTATGTTTTTCCATTTATTGAAATCCTCTTCAATCTCCTTTTTCAGAGTATTATAGTTTTCACTGAATAAATCTTTCACATTCTTTGTTAGATTGATTCCTAAGTATTTCAATTTCTTGGTTGCTATTGTAAAGGGTATGGTTTCCTCACTTTCTCTCTCAGTCTGTTTGTTGTTTGTGTACAGGAATGCTATTGATTTTTGGGTGTTGACTTTGTATCCGGCTACACTGCCGAATTTGTCAATTAATTCCAGGAGTTTTCTTGTGGAGTTTTTGGGGTCCTCCATGTATAGTATCATGTCGTCTGCAAATAGTGATAGTTTGACTTCTTCCTTTCCTATCCTTATTCCTTTTATTTCTCTCTCTTGTCTGATTTCTCTGGCTAGTGCTTCCAGAACTATGTTGAATAGGAGTGCTGACAATGGACATCCTTGTCTTGTTCCTGACTTTAATGTGAAGGTTTTCAGTTTATGTCCATTTAGTATGATGTTGGCTGTTGGTTTGTTGTAGATGGTTCTTCGAAAGAGTAAGTAAAATTGATAAACCCCTAGCCAACTTTATCAAAAAAAGAAGGGAAAGATCTCAAATTCATGCAATAAGGAATGAAAAAGAGGAAGTCACTACAGATCCAAAAGAAATACAAAAGGTAATTAATACCTACTTTGAAAATCTGTATTCCCATAGGATAGAAAGTACAGAAGAAATGGACACATTCTTAGAAAGGTACAAATTGCCAAAATTGAATCAGGAAGACGTAAAAATCATGAATAACCCAATATCAATTAATGAGATTGAAAATGTCATTAAAAACTTGCCAACAAAAAAAAGCCCAGGTCCTGATGGATTCACAGAAGAGTTCTATAAAACATTTAGAGAAGATCTAATGCCAACACTCCTCAAACTCTTTAATGAAATCGAAAAGGAAGCAACTCTCCCCAACACATTTCTGGAGGCAAGTATTATATTGGTACCAAAACCAGAGAGAGACCCAACCAAGAAAGAGAGCTACAGGCCAATCTCGCTAATGAACATAGATGCAAAGATACTCAACAAAATACTGGCCAATAGATTACAGCGAATCATAAGGAAAATTATACACCACGACCAGGTAGGATTCATTCCAGGAATGCAGGGATGGCTCAATATTCGCAAATCAATTAATGTAATACACTATATTATTACAGTCAAAGAGAAAAACCACGTGATCATCTCAATAGATGCAGAGAAGGCTTTCGATAAAGTCCAACATACATTCATGTTAAAAGCCTTAGAAAAAATAGGAATAGATGGCCTCTACCTCAATCTGATCAAAGTCCTGACTTTGATTCCTGGTACAAAAGGAGTTTTATGTTAGAATTTTGAAATTTACAATACATAGAAACTGCATATTTTATATTTAGGAAACAAATATATATGTTAATTTAAAGATGCATGAAAAGGTTTGTTCTCGAATTTTAGAGGACAATTGAACAGGTATCTTTGAAGACCAATGTCCTAAGTGATCCTTCTATGCCTTCCTTTTTCCAGTGTCATCTTTTCCATTTTCCTTCTCAGTCGTTGACTCTGGTTTTTAAACTGAGAAAACAGAGGCTCAGAATCCCACCTCTACCCACCTCCCAGCCTCTGATTTCTCTGTGTTCTGTCTTCCTTCTCATCAATCGAGAAGAACCCGGCCTGTTGCTGTCAAATGCGACCCCATCCTCTGCTCCTCCCTGAATCATTGAAAGAATGGCAGTAATTCTTCGCTTTCGTTTCTTGGTTCACTTTCCTGATTTTACTAGGTCTTTCCTATCAATGTTCACAATGATGTCCTTTTCCCTAATGTTAATAATCATGTATTCTTCAGTCAACAATTTTTTGACGCTGTCTGGTTCTCTAGTGACATACTACCCCCATTGCTCTTACTTTCTTTATAACTATAACTCAAAAAATGTAAAACTCACTGCAGTATAATGAATGTGATTATCAACAACATTCCTCTTCTGCATTGCGCATGCTCCGTTCCCTAACTCGCCATCCATCTGGGACGTTTAGAGAGAGAAGTAAAAAGTTACAGGCATTGACAGAACTGATAGCTACTGATAGACTGTTCACTGTAATACTTTTATGGGGCAGAGGTTGGGGGAGCTTCTGTGTCTCCTTTTCTGATAAGGAAATTAATCCCACCATGGAGGCCTTACCCTCCTGGTCTAAGGCATTGACAGTGAACCTTTTAGAGTTTTCAAAAACAAACAGGTTGCTGTAGCCCACATGCCATAGGTTTGCCACTACCAGTTAATTATCTCCTAAATGCCTCTCCTCCAAATTTCATCAAATTGGAGGGAGGATTTTAAAACAAGAGTTAGGACATAAATTAAGTCTATAGCAAGCACTAAGGAATATTCATTTTATCCTCTGTATTTACAAAATTCATGAAATCTTGGGGCAATTTATTTTTGTGACAGAATAAGAAAGTAAAATGTCTAAATAAGACCTTGAATGAGAGATATTCTAGGTCTAAAATAAATTAGAAGAAAGCTTGAAGGTAGGAGCCCCTTATCAGCAATTACTTCAATAGCAAGAGCATGAAGCAAAAAGAAAAAAAATGATGAATTCAGGAAAATATCAGGAGGAGATTTCCCTAAAGCATAAGAGGAAGTGAAGAGTCACTGCTAAGAAAAAGAGGCAGCAACTTCTGAAAGGGATGAAAGAGAAACCTTTCCTTGGAAGATAACACTGAAGAAGGAAAGCTTTTCTGGCAGAATGAAAACTTGGCTCCCTGGGGAGAGTCTAGTGTCAAAAAAGAACAGGTGAAAACAGCATTATGCTTAAGTAGGAAATGGCAGAAGGTGAGCCTAGAAATAAAGTCAGGTTCTTTGAAGGAATGATATCCGATAATGCCTTCTGGTTAACAAGTTAGGATGCCACTTCCTCAGTTTAAAGATAGTTAGCACTGCAGTTATGCTTAGGAGAAATTTGAACTACTGAGAATATTTTCCATGAGGAAAAGGTGTGGGAAATTCTAAGCAAATGACTAAGTGGCAGAAACAGATGAATAAAATGAGAACAAGCTAGAAAAAGGTGGACAGGTTGAGGAGAAACATGGAATGTTGGAAAAGTTCAAGCACACACTGTAAGAGAAGAATCTGACTATCTGCAAGGCTTAGAAATCTGAAGAAATTTCAGTTGGTGCTTCCTCACCACAGCCAAGCTACTTACAATTTACTTATACTTGGTGAATGTGAGTCTGATACCCAAAATACCTAGATGATCTAAATATGCAAACCTCAGGAAATCTCTAGTGGTGTTAGCACTCATACTTTTGCATTTTCTTAAGCATAAACATCCAGTTTAGGAGAAATGATACACTGGTTGCTCATTCAGAAGCTTGAGTGATAGCAAAACGGTTCTCTAGGCAACCATGCAAAAAGAATGATGCTCACTGTGTGAATCTGTTGTTCTCTGACAATTGTGAACTACAGTGAGACAGGTTTTTAGGTTTATGTTGAGAGTTTATGTTCAGATTTGAAATTTCAGTGGGTTGTATTGCTAGAAATATACTAGAAAGCAAAGTTTCCAGAAAAAAAAATGAATAAAGACTAGTTTGGAATTTTTCAAAAGTTGCCTTTATCGTCTTAAATTTCCATGGGTAAAACTGCTTTTGAAATAGCAGACACAGCAAGTCTGGGTTGTATAAAAACAAACTACTTAATTAGTTTAATAAAATGTGAATTTATTGAGCATCTACCAGGTGTCCAGCACTACTAAAATGTTCATTCTTGATAAGAGAAGTATTTAGTCTTAATAATGGGGAAGATGTTATTTGGGGAAATTGGACACGCATACCAAAGAGACAACAGCAATAAGCGAGAGTGAGGGATGGAATGAGAGATTGTTTCTAAGTGGTGGGATACAAAATGGGTCATGACAGGTGGGGAACGTATTAGTAGAAAGTTTTAAGGCGGGAGTTGGAAGGATAGCCTTGGCAACATTCACTTATACATCTTTTGAATTGTTAAAATGCATACACAAGGCTAATATTGCAATACAATACGTTTTTGTTCACATAAACCGTATAAGGTCTTTTAAATAAGACTGTACCTGAGTTTTCAATTCACTCAGAAAACCTATTGAAGGAGTACAAACGAATGGTTGAATTATTTCGGTTAACATTTTCATCAAAAGTATAGCTTGTTTTCTCAAGATTTTATAGTAGTGAAGTTGTATAACTATTTAATATAAAGATTAGTAAAGGCTGTATTTTAAAACTTTATTTTTTATTTTTTAATCTTACACCAAGAAAAGAATTATTATAGACTGCCATTTATTTAAAAATACATGAGAAAAGACAAACATACAAAATCGCCTTTGTATTATACAACTGGTTTCTAAATTAAATATTTTGAAATAACAGAACAATGATCATTCTTCCGAAGTCAGTTTATTGACACAAATAGATTTTAACTTTGTCTCAAACATTTTTTGCTTATAAATGTTAATGACTTTTTCAGTCTCATTCTAAAGCTTTGGTTTTTGGATGTCTTTACTTCTCCGAATAGAATATAGTTTTTTCTTGTAATTAGCATTGGCAAATTATAGCAGGCTTCTCTAAGTCATAAGAATTCAATGTCTTTGTTGCTCTGGAAATAGTTACCATTTTGGATTATCCATACTAAAGTCTACCTATTTAAAGACACTATTAATGTTAAAAGTATGGAGCTTGACAGCAGGAGGAATGAGAAAATACAATGTCATCTTTTCCTGCAGACCTATTTAAAAATGATTGCCTGATTACTTTGGCACTATTGCTACAGAAGCACTTTGTGCCAGACCACAGGTATGGATCCACTTAACTGATTTATATTTCCTTTTGTAAAGATGGTATAGTCTGCCAGTTAGGTTACTCAACCCAATAAGCACATACTTTTAAACTACCATGTACTTTAACTGCTTGAAATAAATTATTTCCTTAACTGGTTTAGCAGCCTTGTATCTGGAAAAGCAGTAAAAACCACCTTATTCTGAAGTTCAGATGCTTCTTCAGAGGCCACCTATAAGATTCCTGTGTCTTCTCTCCCAGTCATGAGGCATGAACTTTGTGGGGTGATGTATGCAGAACTGTTCTTAGCTAGTCAGCAGAAAGCATTGAGGAGCAAAATCAAACCAGCACATTTATAAGGCAGCATCTGGCTTAGATCCTCTTATCTAACCATTCAGTATAAGTTAAATTAGTCCCAGGTTCTTAAACATTTCCTGTTTCCTTGGATTACCCACTTCACTTGCACTGCTGACATTAATTGATAGGCCGGGCTGGCTCAGGTTACCAATAAATCCTCCCTTCAGAAATACATCAGACGCATTTAACAGCATGAGAAGAAACAGCCATTGGTACCCCATACAAACACATCTCACTTCGCATTATCACAGAAACAGTGTAGTTTACTAATTACTCCTTCCTGATAGGAAGCTCTGTGGCTAGAACATTTTTTGTTCAGTTTTAAAATATTTTAATATTTATTATTTCCACAGTTCTGAACAAAATGTAGTTGTAGTATTTGGGGAAGAAGCACGCTCAGGAGAGAAAGCTGTATTTAGAATGAAGGAAGTAGGATCATACTTTGCATAGAAACTTGCTAGAAAATATGGGATCATTAGAGAAATTGTGAAAAATGTCCATGATGAGATAAACTGTATGCCACAGTTCATTTATTCCCGAGTGAGAAGCCTTGCTTTAAACCTGGTCAGGAATTTCAAAAGACGTCCCTTTCGCTACATACAAAACTGCCTGTATCCCCAGATTGTGTATAATGTCTGTTTAACTGGAAACAACAGGGACAGTGAAGGGACTGCTAAGGACGGTAACGCAGAGCCAGCGGGCGTGTAAAGCATGTCCCCCACACGCCGGGCAGTGTGTGACACGAGCCGTGTTTGCGCTCGCCGCACGGGGCGCTGCTCCAGCATTTATGTTTGCGCTGCTTTCCCAGCCCTGCCCAGGACAGCCTGGTGTCCGCAGCAGCATGTCCGCAGGCTCTGCCTCAGCTGGGCTCTGCAGGAGGAAGCCCACCTTTAACCTTTAATGCTCCCCGTCTACAAAGTTACTTAATACATTTTATCCATTAATTTGGTACCTTGAAACATACACAACCTTCAAACATCCACATAAGCAGAAAGTTGAACATAATGACCTTGATCTTGGGGAAAGTATTTTGAACTTTCCTGTCACCCCTATAGTATTTTGTAAAATACTTCAAAAAATATGTTATGAATATTTAAATAGATTGATAGTTTTCTTTTTGCATGTCTTAACAGATATAGAGAAACAATTTTTTACATTTTTAACACTTTAATAACACTGGTTGAAAATACATGAACTATCTAAATAATTTATATTGATCACTGCTCTAATTTAACATTTAAAAAAATGTCCATATTACTAACTTTAAAAATATATTGAGAATACACTGGTAATTACTGTATCAAATCTCAGAGAAGTTAGGTATTTGTGATCATTACTAATTTATCATACTAGGACAAAGACTTATTTATGTGGCTAAGTTTTGCAATCATAAAATCACTGTGCTGTGTTCAGTTGGATAAATTAATTAATTTGTCACATTAATTAATTACTAATTAATTCACTGAGTACAGCTACGTTATGATCATACTCTGCAGATGACTCATGAGTCACATTTATCTGACCCTAATTTCTAAATGTGAATATAAAAGGCAAGTAGAATAATGAAATATAGAAAAGGCGGTGGACGATAGACAATCAGACAGCCCTGATTTCTTCTGTGCAATGGTGTGTAACTTTGCTTTCTTCACTTTAAATGGAGAAATTCTTAGGAATGACTAATTCATTCAACAAGTATTTAAATATATTACATGTTTTGTATATCAATAATTTAAATGTGATACTGAATATAAAATTAAAAGATAATACAAATATTAACAATAAAATCAGATTTTATGATTTATTGCCCTCAAACATATATTGTTATTCATCCATATGACATATTGTTTTGCCTTTTGCCTTCTATGACAACTTCTTTTAATTACTCTTTCAGTCCAGTACACAGCTTCAAAATCCACCTGCCAGTTAAATATCTGCCAATCCCATGAGATTGGGCTGTGTCACAGAAATAACTGGAATTAACTATGTTAGAATTATGAGCCTAAGAACATGGATGTGACATACCAGGAGGACATCTTTAGTTGTGCTATAGCACTGGAGGAATGATACTGTAAGATATGCAGGTAGGATCAGATTAAGTGCATGCATCAGTCAGCTTTCTGTCACTGTGACAAAATCCCTGAGGTAATCAACTTGCAAGGAGGAGAGATCAATTTTGGTTCATGGTTACAGGAATTTCAGATCATCAGGCAGCAAAACAAAAACTATACTAAATGATAACCAGTGGGCAAACATCCTTAGGAAAACAGCTGATGGAAAAAGGAGATTAAATATTTTAAAATAGCTTTTTAGAGATGAAAGTGCTTATATAGAGCAGATAACATTGTATTCACATTTATGGAAGTCTCAAGTCAGATTAGACACTTGAAGAGAAACGTTTTCAAATCACTTATTTGCTGCATTTTAAATGATAACTCTAGCTATCATTTAAAATGCTTTTCTCTGGCCAGCATAGCAGATATGATCATGGGGTAATCAGCATCTCTGTTGTTCAAGCTGCTCAATTCCAAAATGTCCAATACAGCGCTGTGCTTAAAACAATCTGAAATAATATTTGGGTTTGTCCACCGTATTTACCTCAAAAACTTTTGCTTCTTTCTCTGGTGGCATTTTAGCCCCTGTATGTAGGCTTATGTAGGGCAGAAAAGGGGAAGCCTAAAATTACAAGAATATTGTGGAATTATTATGGGAAAATGACCTTCACCTAGACAGCGCCACAGTTTTTAGTGTCCTTTAAGCAAATTGGAGTAAGAATGAAACAGTGAGGCGATTTTAAAGTGATTTCTACCCCCAGAGATACTTCACGTGTCTGTGTATGGGCCATAACGTCACTTTTGTATGCTCATCACTCCAAAAAAAAAGAGTGAGAGGGAGAAGGAGGAAGAGGTCATTCTACGAACTGTTTAAAATGATTATATTTATAATGATAAAAATTCCCAGGAGCACAACAGATATTTAAATAAATTTAAATATAAATTCTATAGAAATGAAAATGTTGTACTTCAAAATGGAAAAGACCTTTCTTCTGTAAAAGCTCTTTTCCTTTCCACTTTGATTTTTAAATATATTATGGAACATTTTTATACATTTTCATGAATGCTATCAAGACACAATGTACACACTATCAAATTTACTTTTTAAGTGTACATTTCAGTTTTTAGCATATGCAGAGTTGGGCAAATTTTATTACCTAATTTTAAAATATTTTCATTATCCTTTCAAAAATATGTAACCTTGTTGTGGCAAAAATCAAAAATCAGGTTGAAATCCACAGGGGATCCAAAAACTCATCCAGAACAAATGGAGTTTTAATTAATTTTAATCTAGAATCAATTTGAACCGGTCATTGCCCCCCATTCCTGACCAGAGAATGTGACCCTTAACTGCCTTTGTTCTCATCTTATATACATTTTTGGTTTCCATGGTAATAGATTGGAATGTCTAGGCCTGACCATAGTTGTTTACCTTGCATCATGTGACCAGGTCAGGCTCTGGCCATAATGATATATATACTTTAACAATTCAGGCAAGGAGAAGAATTCCAGGACAAAGTCAGAACTGCAAAGTTAACTCTTTACAACCCCTCCAGGATGTTTATCAAGACACATTTTGAGGCTTGTCTATCTTAAAAAGTTGTGCTAAAAGTCATCGCCCATTACAACCTCTATCATTAGGAATCATGCCTGGTTCTACTCCTACCCCAGGCCTATGGCAAATAGTAACCTAATTTCTCCCATGTATTTGTATATTCTCTACATTTCATATAGTTTGAACTATAAGACATGGTCCTTTGTAACTATGGTCATTGATTATTTTTCAGAATGCTTCTATGTATTCCTATATATCATATAGATATATATGATATAGATATATATTACTTAATTCCTTTTATTACCAAATAACATTCTACTTTCATTTGTCTATGATCATTAGTTGATAAACATTTAGGTTGTTTCCATTTGTTGCTATTAAGACTAGATGAACATTCATACACTAAAGGGTATATAGTCTGCCCAAAAAATTTTTCATCAGGAAAAATATCTTGTGTAAATATTTTAATACTAACTCTATTGAGACATCACAAGTCACCTCTGGCCTATACAATTACGAGAGGTGCTTAAAGTGGTGGCCCTGAGCTACCAGACTTTTATGAGAATGGTGAACTGCTAAAGTGCATGTACATTTTTTTGGTGGACAGCGTGTGTGCGTGTGTGTGTGTGTGTGTGTGTGTGTGTGCTCTCATTTCTCTTGGATGTATCAGTAGCATGGGATTTCCTGGCTTATAGCATTAGTACATATTTAACATTTTGAAGAAATGCTGAACTGTTTCCCAAAATTACTGCACTATTTTGCAATTCTACCTCCAATAAAGCATCAGGGCTTGCTATAATTTTTAAGATGCACAGCTGAGTTGCAGAAGTACTCTCTTTTTTATAGAATAATTTTCAGTTTTTATCACAATATAATGTATGTCCCTATACTTCGAAAATAAATCCATCTCCTTAATCTGTAAGCAGAAGTTCAGAAATGAAACTTACTTTATTCAGCTTTATGATTGCAGCACAAGTTTTAACAAAGGTTTTGCAAAATGTTGAATAAATAAATGATTTTCTCTTAACATTCTCTGAATGTGAAGCGACTCTTCCAGGTTTCCAAATAGAAGCCTTTCAAATAATTGAAGGCAACTCTCATTTCATCCCTAACTCCCAATCTTGAGTATTCAGATTCTCTGTTCAGAGAATGTCCCTGGAAAACTCTCACATAAAAGGTGGGGCCTTGGGAATGTGATTGGATCATGAGAGTGTCACAGCCACCAGTGGATTAATCCATTGCGAGCAAGGCTGCATATGTGCTGGGAGGTAGGGCCTGGTCGCAAGAGGCAGCACATTTGCATGTCACTGGAAAGGCAGACTTTTATTCAGGGCACCTCTTTTCTCTCTCTCCTTTCTCTGGCTGCTGTGAGGTGAGCAGTTTTGTCCACCAGGCTATTTCTGCCTTGAAGCCAATTAACTATGCTCTGAAACCCCCAAACTATGAGGCAAATTAAGGTTTTCCTTTAAATTGTGGGTATTGGGTGTTTTGTTCTAATGTCAGGAAAGTGATTAATACACTGAGATATGGATTTTCTTCTTCAGACCAAACTTCTTAATAGAAAGCACTTTCACTGTTCAAATGTAACCTTCTCTTAGCCAACTGAATTATTCCACAACTCATACTTATGTAATAGAAACCTACACTTCTTGTGTTTATCCTTATGAATTCATTAATATTTTGTGTCACATTTAATTGTGTATCTCACAAACTAGGTAACTGATAGAGAAGGAAGTTTCCAGAGATGATTCCCCATTGGCTTGAATCATGTTTAATGTTAAGACAATATATAAACTCAACATTTAAAAATATGTCATCATGTTAAGTTTCTGACTTTTCCAATGTAGCAAACCTGACCTTCCCCCTACAAAACCCTGGTTAAGTTGTAACATGTATCATTAAATATATACCGTTGTCCTTACAAAAACCAAGACATTAGGAAAAAAAGAAAGGAAAAAAGAAAGAAGAGAAGACAGACAGACAGCCAGAGTATGTTCTGCAAACTGAAGAACTCAGAAGATATGTACTAATCTCAGAAACTAGAAACTGGTAGGCTTTTATGTCCATAGAATATATTGGGAGCAGAAGAGGGGACACAGCCTTCAAACTAGAGAGGAGGGGAAGAGGAACCAAAAGCCTTGCATTTGTTTAGAAACATTAACAC
The DNA here is from genome assembly GCA_004027595.1 of Dinomys branickii. Classification (NCBI taxonomy): domain Eukaryota; kingdom Metazoa; phylum Chordata; class Mammalia; order Rodentia; family Dinomyidae; genus Dinomys; species Dinomys branickii. The sequence continues at coordinate 1,411 of PVLD010034641.1, read as the reverse complement.
CCTACTCCTAAGGGAGAACAGTCTCAAGAAACCCATCAGCAAAAGGGCATCAGGAGGACCTCAGCAAGGTGGAGGGCGAAAGCCGTTACCCACAGTGCTGCCCTGAACAAGGCCGAGTTTCAAATTTGCATTAAGTATTTGAAGGACTACTTGATTTATAATGCCTCAAAGAATATATATCATATATACCACATATACATATGTATATATGATACATATTCTTTCTGAGAAAATTACCTTTAACTAACTCTTATAGAAATATAGAATGCCCACAGCATAAGCAAATCAAATATAGGCAGCCTATTTGTGACCCCTCCTCTCAGGAGCTAGTCTTACTCTTAAAAAATAAATAAAATAAATACATTTTCCTACTCTTAAAAACTGGAAAGTCAAATATGAGCTTGCACTCCAATTTTAAATAACCAGAACAATTAAGTTCTTAGTTATGGAATCTGAAAAAACAATACATGTGAATTTTATTATGAAGGATATTGTACTTATACAAAGAAGTTTAAAATGTGTACAGAATAGCAATTTAAAAAGAGTGAGACAGATATGACATATATTAAAATTCATTTCCCAATGGTATTATCATGAACATTTTAATCACTTCGTAAAAATCTGACACTTCTATAACATTTATTTCATTAGTACATGGAATTTGTTTTCCAGAATACACTATACCTTAAAAGCATGCTTATGTGAATACAAAAGAATTAAAATAATCCCCTGTATATTATTGGATCATAGTAGCATGAAGCTAGAAATCAACAGCAGAAGAATCCACAGAAACTACACAAATGAATGGAAATGAAGCCATACCCCACTGAATAATCAGGGATCACAAAAGAAATCGGGGAATCTATACTGTTACCTCTCACCTGTACTAAATTAAAATCAAAATGAATCAAATATTCAGATACTAAAACACAAAAACTTGATCTGCGGTAATATAAAAAAGGTAAAAATTTGAAAGCATAGAACTAGACCAAGAACTTTCTGAACAGAGACTCAGATGAACAAGAATAACATCAAGAATCAACAAGTGAGATTATGTCTAATTAAAAAGTTTCTGTTTAACAGAGGAAACAATCAAGAGTGATAAGATAACCTACAAAATGAAAAAAATAATCCTTACCAGCTCACTCCTTGGACAGAAGTCTAACATCTAGAATTTATAAAGAGCTAAACAAAAGACTCCCCCCAAACAAAAGACTCATCCAAAATCGGGCAACTGAAATGAATACAGAGTTCTCAGAAAAAGACATACAGATGGCCAGTAAGTATATAGAAATACATTCAGAAACTTTAGCCACCAGAGAAATGCAAATCAAAACTACTCTGAGATTCTGCGTTGTACTCCACTAACTATGACTGTCATCAGAAAGAAGAAAGGAAAGGGAAGAGATGG
>PVLD010034640.1:0-12485 GCA_004027595.1 Dinomys branickii | reverse complement strand
AGTCTTCCAATCTTTTCCTTTTGACTTTTGAGTTGAGGCCATTTACATTAATGGTTATCATGGTTATATGTTGGCTTATTCTAGTCATGTTATTTACTTGAAGTTTTCCTTCTTTTGCTGACTGTTTAATTATTTGTTCTGTTTAGGGAGTTATTTCTATAGCTGTTCTTGGGATTGTGGTCTGTTTTTTCTCTGTCTACAATATCTTTTAGTGCTTTTTCCAATGCTGGTTTGGCACTCATGAAGTTCTTCAGTTGTTCTTTGTCGTGGAAATATTTTATTTTTCCATTGAATTTGAGGGATAATTTTGCAGGATACATCAGTCTGGGTTGGAAGTTGTTTTGTTTCAGAATCTGTAGTACCTCGCTCTAAGCTCTTCTTGCTTTCATGGTTTCCGTTGAGAAATCTGCTGTGATTCTGATGGGCTTTCCTTTATAGGTGATCTGTTTCATTTCTCTAGCAGCTTTTAATATTGTGTTCTTTTGCTGGATATCTGGGATCTTGACTATTATATGCCTGTGTGTGTTTTTCTTTCGGTTATTGATCATTGGGGTTCTATATGCCTCGTTTAACTGAACTTCAGTATCTTTTACCTTGTTTGGGAAATTTTCTGCTATTATTTCATCAAATATTCCTTTTATATCGTTTGTGAGATCTCCTGCTGTTTCACACACTCCTATAATTCGAATATTGTTACATTTTTCTTCATCTTGCAGATGTTGGGTTGACTTTTCTTGTGTCTTTGACGATATCATGAGATTTTTCCTTTCACGCTCATAAGCTGCCATGCTGTCTTCAAGTTCTGAAATTCTATCTTCGGTTTCATTTAAACAGTTTTTAATGCTTTCAGCGTTATTTTTCAAATCCTGGCATTCTCTTTGGACCTGTTTCATTATTGGTAATTCATTCCTAAATTGCTCTTGTAACGTTTCCATTTGTTTCCTATTTTCTTCTAGTCTTTTGTCTATATCTTGTCTATGTGCACGGAACATTTCTTCTATCATTGTTTTCAGCTCGTTTTTTGTCTGAGAACTCATTGTGTTTATGTGGCTTATTTCTGCTTAAACTCTTTTATGGCCTGTTGGAGTTGTTTCATTTCGGATGCAATCATTTCATAACTTGCAGGTATGTGATTTCCTGGTTCCCCTGTATCCTCACATTCAAAACTTGTTCTGGGTGGGGTTGAGTTTTGAGACTGCGTTTTGTTCCTCTGTTTTTTCCCATTTTTGGGTATCAGATTCAAAATGTGGAGCTATAAATTCCCCAGGCAGTTCAGCAGGCAAAGGTGTGCTGCAGAGGCTGCTCCAATGATTCCTTCTGTTTGGGAGAATGTCTCTTAAGCTGTCTGCAGAGATTTCCGCTTCTACTCCCTACCCGGAGCCCTGGCTGGGGCATATAAACAGGTCGCTGCCCCAGGCGTCTTGCAGACAGGCCACTCAGGTGTTCCTCCCTGGGTGGAGCTCCTTCCCCCCTCACAAATCCCCTAGGGGCGCCTAGCTAGCTCTTCCTACCTGGGAGATCCCGCAGTCCTTAAAGCTGCTTTGATGTCACTCGCTGGGCAGAGCTTCTTCCCGACTCAGGAAAAACCAGTTAGAGCGCCCACTCAACTCACCCTGGGATCCTGCAGGCAGGAATGCCGTTCCGATGTATCTCCGTGGATTGAGGTTTTTCCAACTCAGAAATCCCGCTGATCGCAGCCGCTCCAGTTCGCACAGTGCCGGCTGCGGGGGCAGGGCTCTGAGCGGGATCCCAGACCGCTGCCCAGTTTGGTGCAATCTGTCCCAGTAGCGCGTTCTTTGAGTTTCTTCTGCTCCGCTGCCTCCAACAAATCGTGGTTACAGCCATCTCCGAGCCGATCGGGTTCAGGAGTTGGAGGCTTTCCTCCCGCTGCAATCACTCTCTCGGCTGTACGCGATTTGAGCCGAGCTGCGGCCGAAGCGCCTCACCGATCCCTCGGGCGCCCAGCTCTCAGGCTCCGCCCACTTCTTGCCGCACGGCTTGTCCAGCCGGCCCTTTAAGGCTCATGCCGCGGAGAGCAGCCCGATCAGTTTGAATTTTGTATCCATGGACCGGGCACCCGCGTGCAAAGGATCGGGCTCTGGGAGAGATTCCCTCTGCCGCTCACCTGGTCGCCATCTTCCCGGAAGTCTACTATTGAGATTTGAGTGGTATTTTATATTCTAGATATTTGTCTTTTGTCTGATGTGTCATTTGCAAATATTTTCTCTTCTGTGGCTTTTACTTTCATTTTCTTGAATGAGCCTTTTGTAAAGCAAAAGTTTTAAATTTTTAAGTTCCAATTTGTCAATTTTTACTTTTGTGAATTGTATTACTGGCATCAAGTCTGGTATCAACACTTTGCTTAGCAGTAGACCTAGAGCTATTCTATTCTCATATCATTTTATAGGTTTATATTTTAAATTTCTGACCTGTTTTTGTTGATGTTTATGTTAGATATTTGACTGATGGCCTTTCCTTTTTAGCATTGTTAAGGCCATCCTTTCTCCACTGAATTGCTTCTGTATTTTTGTTAAAAATGAAATGGGCATGCTGTACTTGCATGCTGTACAGATCATTTCTGCTTCTCTGTGTTGATCGATATGTTTTCCTCCACCAGGGGCAACTGTCTTGACTACTACAGCTATACACAGCACAGGGCGACTTTTGTCACTGTATTCAAATTTACCTTAGTCTCTATATTTTTTGCCTTTCCTATTGAATTCAAGAATCAATTATGTATCTCTAAAAATGTTTCTGGGGTTTTAATAGAAATTCTGCTAAACTATAGATCAATTTTGGGAGAATCAATATCTTATGTTGAATTTTTCAGTGTAAAACAATACATTTCTCTAGTTGTCTGTGAATTTTTAAAATTAGTATTTTTTAACTTTCAGGATTCAGGTCTTTCATATATTTTGCATATTTGTTTTTTGAACTTTGTCAAACTGACACTAAAACACATAATATACGATTAGTTAGGCAGAATTACTTCAACAATTATTAAAGGAAGTTAGAAAAAAATCTCACAAAGTGTTTCCCTTAGCTGTTTCTTTGCTCCTTTTGAGCACTTTTGCAGCCTTCATCATAGTACAGTTCAGAGTACTCAGAAACAAAGTATTCCAGTTCTGTCACTTACTGACTTTATAACCTCAGGTAGTTACTTAGTCTCCTGTCTCAGTCCCTTGGCAGAAAAATAGGGACAATGATGGTATCTACCATATAGGACTGTCTGAGAATTAATAAGGTGCCTCATACATAGACAGTGCTCAAAAATTACATATTGGTATTATTTTTACTGTTGTAAGCTTATTATACAGTACAAACTTTCCTGCAAACCAAACAAACATGTAGCAACCAAAAGTCGAACTCAAAGTCAAAGCAAAATGCAAGTGACGTCACACTCACTGGACACACTGAAGTCGTAAATACACGACTTCATGCTGCCTGAGTGTTTCTAGTGCTGTACATTAGCAAACCATGGATTTCCTGAGAAAACTTAATGTGCTGTAAGTTAAGTACATCTGCAAAGATGGCTGCAAGTGGCATAGAAGGGAAAGGAAATCCAAATTTTTTAATGGGATGAAGTGTCTCAGAAGCCAAAAGAAGGAATATTGCCTGAAATGCCTCATAAATTTAAATTCTCGTAAGCTGAATTGGCACATCTTGGGCTATAACTATATTTATAGAACATTTCACTTGGTACCTATGAAATTGACTTCAGGCTTTAAATATTTCCCTCTTCTACCATTTTTATTGTTGAGCTACGGTTTTCCAACACAGTTTCTAATTCCCTTAGTAGTGATTACCAATAAAAATGGGAATTTGAGAGCTTTGTTGCTGTGCTAAAGTTGAGGTGTCCATAAATGAACGCCTTTTCTTTTCAGATGGTAAGTCTGGGATTGAAGCCCAAGGGCCCAAGGTGTTCTTTGTTTTCAGCAGTATAGTTGGGACTTCCTCAACCCTCAAATCCTGATTTATTTTTATTAAGTCCTCATTGTCAAGTTGACATAGCACCTACCCAGCATGAAAGATAGCTTTCTGAGAGTCTCCTACATACTTTTATCCACCAATTTATCATCTCTTTAACACTCAGAAAAGATAAACACCTAATTCTCCATGGTCTGTTTTTCCTCCTTAACATTCATTATGGCAAACCATCCCATGTCCTGCCAGAAAGGCTTAAGTTGATTCCTGCCTGTGCGTCCCAGCTGGGGCTCCTGGCTTTGTGTCAGCCCCCAGGACTACAGATGAGCAGGATGTGTTTTGAATGCAGCTGTGGACCTTTTCAAAGTGTAGGAGCCAAAATGAGTTCATAATCCCTGGAATGTATGCTCAGTGTAGACTTTTCATTAGTTTTTGGAGAAATCCCAGAGCTGGCAATTTCAGATACCATTTCACTGGCCTTGACCCTATTGCTTGGAGGGGTGGTTCTTTGTCCAGCTGCTGAACTCTGTTGCCTTTGTGATATTTTGACGATATTCTGACTATAACAGGAAGAGATCAAGGTACAAATTCTAGGTGGAAGACCTGTAGATTGTGAATAGGTACAACCAGCACGTGCCAATAGAATTTCATTAAAATGGAGGATGTGGCATAAAACACGCCTGCCTGGACGCTCGCCGCAGCTAGCAGAGGGAGTTGCTTTGAGGTCCCAGGGATGGTACACGAGTTTCAGTGAAAGGAACATGGACAGAACATTGTCAGAAGTGATGTATTTGGTCCCATAAAATATTTGAGTCAGTTTTTATGTTTATTGCTATAATAATTATTTTACAGAATTACTGTGTATGTTTCATATATCAATAAAGTAAATAATTTAAATCTTATTCGCTTGATAAGGATCTAAAAACTTGCTTTCCAATAGTGGGAGTGTTCAAAATTAAAGCAGTAGAGGGCCACATGTGACAGATATTAGCAATTCTCCCTTAAAAGATGCTTTACCTTTCACAGACAGAAAGATGCTTTCTAAATAGAATTCTGAGCTTGTAGAATTGGCGAAGTGAGAAATATTAAATTTACCACACTAAGTCTCTTCCTCTTCTCTTCCCCCACCAAAAGGAACACTAAAAAGAAATAGTAAATAAAAAAGAAGGAAACAAGACAGTTTTTGAAAACTTAAAGTTTAGAATCAGTGCCGTACGGACCCCAGCAGAGCTGGCGAACTTGCAGCATGGGAGGGAGAACCGTCCCCAGGCCCCCAACACAGCTGTGAGTCTGAAGAGCCGTGGAAAGGCAACGGGCGAACTGAAGCAGTGTGGGTGAGCCCCCAGCAGCTCTGCTCAGGGAGAGGGTTCCCGCCAGGGCGCGCATGCCCCACGGTTTCCTTGGCAGAGTGAACCCACTATTGGGTGAATGGGCTGTAAGTATCTTCTCTTGGGAGTCATTTCTTTTCATACTATTTTCCTTATTCTGTACGATTCTATCATTTTCTTGTAACCTACCAATAACCTGATTTCCCACAGAAATCATTGTTTACAGGGAATTATTGTGGTGCTTGGGACTATATGATCCTCTGATCTCCTTCGCAGTTGAATTTCTCACCATAAATCCTTAACTTTTTGTTCTACTCATAATTTCATTTCTCTCATTAATTTTATGTATGTGTATGTGTGTGTGTGTGTGTGTGTGTGTGTGTGTCTGTGTGTGTGTATACATATATATACATATATCACCTGCTATTTGCATCCATGTTTAGTGAGAAGGAAGGCAATACTTTTCAGATATGAACAGTGCTGTCTATTGATAGCAGAATTTCTTTCTTTTATTTTAATGAAAATAGTGCAAATATTAAAAGAACAAAAGCAGAATACAAACAACACAAAGCAAGGATATTAGAAATGATACGGAATTTCAAACCAAATGATAGGGATTAACAGTGGTTGTTATATTACATATTGTTATCTTCAACGAAGTTGCTCAGATTACCAGATGTAAGAATAGAAGAGTGATCAAATCATGAAAGAGAATAAGACAATAATAATGTAAAAGAACATTAGAAACAATACATAGTGGCACTAGTCAGGATTGTAGGAATTCACCATTGGTTGTTATACTGCAAATTGTTGTCACATAAGTTGCTCAGATTACCAGTTACAAGCATGCAAAATATAGCAGAATTTCTCATTATGGTTATGGTAATGAACGGACCCTGCACTCTGTGTGTGCATGTGTCAGAGTATCTGCAGGTCTGACAAACACATGCCCTGTTCCTGTGACAGGGAGCCCTGTCAGTGGGACTTAGACAGCAACCTCGGGTGTCTGAGCCTGCGAGCTGGGCTGCTGCAAAAAAGGTTCACATTAGGAGTGGTGTAAATAGCCAACCAGGCGGCATTGCCTGGCTGTGTTCCCCCTTTGGGCAGCAACTCATACTTTGTCCTCTTACCAGATTTACTAGTTCCCTATTCCGGCAAGGAATTTTTGTTTGGTGCCTAAGAGGACACGGAGGACCTTGGGCGAGGATGCTGACAGAGTTTCTGTTCTCTGTTCAGCAGTCCAGGCTGTGGCCTCAGATGTAGAGTTGACAGAGAGCCCTCTGATTTGAGTGAGACCACATGAATAATTCCCAATCAAGAAAAAGTGGCAGGTGACAGGAGAAGAAGCATTTGCAGCTTTTCCCAGGTCACATTTGACCTAATCCTGAAGGATGGTTCATTTATCATAACAAGGCAGTTCTCACCCTTCCCTTACCCTTAAAAACAAAAACAGAAACAGGAGCCATTTTCTCCCACAGTATCTGTCTGATGGGATGCTGAAAGTCAGTTCTTGGTATTCTGTGTTTTCCATGAATGATTAGAAGTGTGAGTGTCCGGTTCACCTTTATATAACCTTGATGTGTGATTGGATTGAAGCTGAGCTTCACTATTCTCATTTTGAGCGTTAGGATAATAATCCTCAGATTATTTTTAGCAATACAATTCTTCAAAGAGGTTTTCACACAGACTCCCAAACATAAAACAGATAACCATGGAGCTGTTCAACAGGGATGGGCAGGCTCTGCGCCCTGCTGGCTTGTTCATTAGCTTGTTTCTCCAGCCTATACAACACCCCCAGAGTCTGTTCCTGTGGTATAGATTTTGAAAACCACTAAATTAGACGGTTTCTGTTGTGCCTTCCACATACAAAGACCAATAGATCTGCTTAAAATATAGTTTCCAGTAGTTTTCTGGTAGTCTGTCTGTCTGTCTATGTATCTGTCATCTCTCCGTCATCTGTTTCATCTGTCTATCCTATCTACCTCTCAGTCATTTATCTCTAAACATCCACCATTTATTTATCTTTAATTAAGACCAAAGCTTTAGAATCAGAATGGCTGGATTTGTGTTCTAATTTAGCCACATCCCTGGTTGTGTTACCTACAGCTAATTGATGCAGTGCAGTATAAGAACTCAACAGAAAAATAGTATTGGAAGATGGTGTTTGGAGGTGCCTTGCACTTACAAATTACTCTGGAATATTTGTCCAAAATAATAGGGACACAGCTCTGTGATAGGGGTACCACAGAGAATCATGGGACTGTATCCCATGGCAAAGCTAGCAACAAGGTAAAGCCTGAAATATTGCTATACAAAAAGATGAGTAAATTAACTGAAGCAATGGCTTCTGGCATTGACAAGTGTGGCTTTCCCTGCTTTGTAGCAGAAAACTCTTGCGAGTGTGGACTCTGCTACTGGACAGAGATACAGCCTGGAAAGACAGGAATGAAGCCAACTGAACAGAGGCGGGAATGGTGACGCCTATCTTTTCTCTTTAGATTTGGACAGGGTTGGGCTGGGAAGCCATCTTCAATTACTTGCCTTGGTAGAACAAGCAGCAGATGGGGCAAGGATGGGGCAGACCTGGGGCAAGAAGGCATCTTCAGTAACTCTTTGCCTAGGCCCAGAAATCCCAACATTTTCTGCAGTTCTAAGACATGACTGTACCACGGTACAGGCAGGATGTGGACATCCACTCTAATAGTTAGCACGGTTTTAGGAGAAACATGATTATGAAATAGTAAAGCTAAGGTCATGAGACTGGGGGAAGATTCCAGCACCTGGCTTGTGGGAGACTAAACTCCTGGCTGGGAGACTCTCGGGGGGTGGAGGGACAGCCCAAGAGGTGGTGGAGTGAAGAGAGGGGGCAGTGAGCTCAGCTACAGGAGTCTTGCAGTGGAGGGGGCTGGGGTACAGGGGTGACCTGCAGGGACCAGTGGAAGGCTGGCGCTCACAGCCCCTCATACACACAGACCCTGTGCCTCTGTTCCTCCTCCAAACTCTTCAGAGGAGAAAACAAGTAGAAATAGAAATACCACTGGGCTCGGCCATGCTCTTTTGAGTATATTCTCAAAAGCATTAAAGGCAGTATGCAGTGGTATGTGCATGTCAATGTTTCTGGCTCACAGTGCTCTGGAAACAGCCCAGATGCCCATCAACAGATGAGTAGGTAAAGAAAATACGCTGTTTATGTACACACACAATGGAACGTTATTTATCCATGATGAAAAATGAAATCAGTCATTTGTAGGAACATAGGTCTAGAGACCCCACACTAGGTGAAGTAATCTAGACTTAGAAAGTGTTGAGTGGTTGTTTTCTCTTGTACAAGTAACTCTAAATATAAAGAGCATAAAAGAAGACGACAGAGAGCTAGAAGGCTGACTCTTGGGGTGGGGAAGGGCACCACAGGGAGGAGTGAGGAAAAGGTAAGGGATGAAAGGCTGAAGATGATCAAGTGTGTTATATGCAAGCTCCCATTCCTCCGGACGAGTGTTGCTATTCTGCTTTACAAACATGCACTAAAAACAAAAGACAAAACATCAAACAAATTTCGTGGATGCTATTATTTTTATAGGAATCTGTGCAAAATGTGAATTTTGAAGTGATTTAAAAATGTACATGAAGGATGTAATGCATGGCCAAGTTACGGAATAACCATCAACGGATGAATGGATGAGGAGAATGTGCATTCCACATACTCAATGGAATATTATTCAACCATGACGAGGATGAAATCTTGCCAGTTGAATAGATCCAGACATCCATATGTTGATTGGAGTGAGCCAGACACAAAAAGACAAAGACCGTATGTTGTGGAAACTAAAAGCTGACCTGAGAGAAGAGCGTACAGTCGTGGCCACTGGAGAGCTGGCTGCGCAAGAAAGTAAAAGGAAGGAAAGGAAATCAGGTGAGGGGCACAGAAACGCAGAGCAGAGGAATTAGTTTTGGTTTTCTATAGCACGGAAGGTAACTCTAGGTTACAGCAACCTATAATGTAGTGTTTCAAAGTAAATGGAACATGTACAAATGGTTGAATCAATTTGTACACATTGTATGCATGTATCAAGTTATTGTACTGTACCTCAAAACATGTACAGATAGTGTATCCATTTAAAAAAAGAAATGTGAGGCAGTTGGCCTTTAGACTCAAAAACATGTCCCAAAGTCTGGACTTTGGGTGCTGAAGTGGAGCCGGCTGAGGTAGATGGAGCAGCTGTTTGAAGGCAGAAGAGGGGCTGGGGCTGTGGGTGGTCGAGCAGAACCTGGGAGGAGGTTCTTCACTGAAAGTTCCTGACCGTTGCAACATAACAAGACTTTACCCAAAGTCATTGTAATGCAATCTGTATATTCATACAACCTATAGAGTGGCTTTTACTCCCATTTGACCTTGCAGAGTTTTAAACCCTGTCAGAGGATGACCCATCTATTGAGTATACACTAGTGAGGGAAGCTTGAGTCAAACGGCCTTGTGTATGTCAGCGTTTATTTTATCTTCTGTTTTCCTGGCTCATACTGACTTCTCTGGACTCTAGGTGGCCAACTGGGTACCCTTGTGCCCGCCAAGAGACAATGCTGATCCAAGGACCCTGACACTGGCTGGGCATTTGGGCTGGTATTTCTCTGCCCTATGGAGCCCCCATGCAGGAACATAGTGTAACCTTAACTTCCTGAATGAAGAGCCACTTAATTAAGCCTTACCTTCTACTTTTATGCTTCACCAGAGGGGCCATGCTCCAAATAAGCACATTGGCATGCAGCCCTGTGGCCAGCACAAGAACCCAAATGCATAGGTCTGGGTGCCCTTCCTTCCCCTGCACACTTTTAACTCCTTCAAATAGCGAGGTGCTTCTTGGGAGCAGCAGCAGAAGGCTGAAATCTGAAAGTGTATTTACTGAAAAGAGACTGTGCAATTAAAGACTGGGGTCTACTGTAAACGGTGGCATTTGGAACATACACACTCTTTCCTTCATACTCCCTTCACATTCTCCTGTGTCCCAGCTCTCGCCTGCTGTTTTAGGGAGTGACAAGCACTCAGGACTATTGACCAGCAGGTGGTTTTCACAAGGAGGTTGAAAGGGGTATGTTCAGGGCATGAGGCTTTTTGTGGGCCCAGCATAGGCAGGGAGAAGGGCCGGGCTGCTGTCAGCAGCAGGCGGTTCTCCCCAGACTGCTGCTCACGGGAGGCCTGGTGCTGACTTACCTTCCCCCACACAGACTGTGGTTTGAGTTTCTTAGGAAATATCTTCATGAGAATGAGGTATAGATGCCATGAGAAGCACTGGAACTGTGACCACATGACAGGAATCTGACAGATGTTTATGGTGGTGTTTATAAAGTCTTTGTTTGGATGATTTTTACTCCAAATGTGCAGATCTTGAAATAGCAGTGCATCTGTCCTCCTAGCCATTCACCAGACCTGGCCAGGAAGTCAGTATTCCTCAGTTTCTGCAGAACATCCCTCAGAGGATCTTATTTCATCCTTCTCCTTCATTCCCAGGAACAGTCTGTCATAAACCCTTTTAGTCACCACCCTGAGTGTTTCTCCTTTCTCTACCCATGCTGCGCACTTCCCATTTCACACCTTGACTGTGGCATCTTCATTTTCTCCTTGATTTTGTGTGATCCTCCTCCAAGCCATCTACCACATTTTTTTCAAGTCTAAATGAACATCTCACTTCAATACCCCCATGCAGTGTTAAAATGACTCCTTCCCTGCTTCTACATTCAGGCCTTCACTGGACAACCAAGGATGAGCCAAGCAGGCTTGAATGAAGTATGGGCCATTCAACCAATACCCCCAGCTGGGAATTTGAAAGGCTGGCAGTTTCCACGCCAAGCCCAAAGCTAGTTCTTCCATATTCTTCATTTATGTTTGTGTGTTATTTATGCCATTGGATTTGAGGTCAAGTTTACAGCTCACGTGTAGCTCCTGGCTATTGTACCTCGCAGCCACAGCCAGGGTCCACTCATTTCCCATACCTGGCACCAACGACCTCTGTGATGTTTTGCTTCTCAAGACCTCTTTTCTCCTCTCCATCTATTCATATTAACTCATATTCCTCCTCTGTCCACGGAGCCTTTCTTTGGCTTCATGAGGTTTTCTTTTCTCTTTGTAGAGCTTACAAATGGTAACTCAAGTGGCACAGATGTATTAAAACAGGGTTTCCTTGTACAACCCTACTTTGAGATGTTCTTGTTCCCTCATCTCTTTTTGCCTGGAAGAATACTACTTTTCAGTCCAATTGCTTGTGTTGTGGGTATATAGATCCATTACCCTATCTATCAATGCTGGTGGTCCCACCAGGGACAGAATTATAGCTCATGCTTACTTTGTATTCCCTCACTTTCTCACTTCTTGCTCTGCATGAGTTGGATACTCCATCAATACTTGCTGGTTGTGGATGATGGGAAGATGGCGACCAGGTGAGCAGCAAGGGAGCGATCCTCCTTAATAAACACCACCAGCTCGAGACAGACTTGGCGAGCGTGAATGCCGGGACCTCGGCTGGGAAGTTCAAACTGGGCGTATTTCTCTGAGATGCAGGGGGAGATGTGGTAGGGCGGACCAGGCTGCCGGGGCGAGACGTGGGAAAGCCCCAGACGCTGGGAGCCAGGGACGATCCCCGCGGGGAAGAACCTTGGCTCGGTCCAAGCGCCGTGGGAGTGCAGCCGGCTCGGTCCCTCCCGCCTCCCGAGCCGGTGCAGCCCTCCGGCGACTCCCAACAGAGATCGGCTTGTTAGCGGCGGAGACGCCCGGCAATCCCACGTTTTGCGCGTATCGGGCAGGCCGCGCGGAGGGCCCCAAACGCCGGGAGCGGGGAGGAAGATTGGCTGGGTCCTAACGCCCTGAGAACACAGACAGCTCGGTCCCTCCCGCCTCCCGAGCCGGCGCAGCTCTCCGGCGACTCCCGACAGAGATCCGCTTTTTGGCGGCGGCAACGCCCAGCAGTCCCGCATTTCGCGCGCATCGGGCGGGCCGCGCAGAAAGCCCCAAAGGATAGACTGGCACCTTGGAACCTTCATGCCTGCACGGACTCCAAAAACTGGTGAGATATCGGCGCTCGCGACCAGATCACCGAGTGGGGGAGGAGATCCATCCCTATACCTGCAGGGAACCCTGGGAGGGCGGGGGAGCGGTCTTACACACCTCACCCAGGTCACTAGGTAGGGAGTATCTAACCAATATCTGTACAGCCTTTTAAGTGGAACTCTCAGCAGAAAGCTTAAGGG
>PVLD010034639.1:0-12485 GCA_004027595.1 Dinomys branickii | reverse complement strand
GCCATGCTGTCTTCAAGTTCTGAAATTCTATCTTCGGTTTCATTTAAACGGTTTTGCATGCTTTCAGCATTAGTTTTCAAATCCTGGCATTCTCTTTGGACCTGTTTCATTCTTGGTAATTCATTCCTAAATTGCTCTTGTAACGTTTCCATTTGTTTCCTATTTTCTTCTAGTCTTTTGTCTATTTCTTCTCTATGTGTGCGGAACATTTCTTCCATCATTGTTTTCAGCTCATTTTTTGTCTGAGAAATCATTGCGGGTATGTGGCTTATTTCTGCTTTAAGCTCTTTTATGGCCTGTTGGAGTTGTTTCATTTCGGATGCAATCGTTTCATAACTTGCAGGTATGTGGCTTCCTGGTTCCCCTGTATCCTGGCATTCAATACTTGTTCTGGGTGGGGTTGAGTTTTGAGACTGTGTTTTGTTCCTGTTTTCCCATTTTTGGGTATCAGATTCAAACTGTGGAGCTATAAATTCCCCAGGCAGTTCAGCAGGCAAAGGTCTGCTGCAGAGGCTGCTCCAGTGATTCCTTCTCTTTGGGAGAATGTCCCTTAAGCTGTCTGCTGAGATTTCCGCTTCTACTCCCTACCCCGAGACCTGGCTGGGGCGCATAAACAGCTCGCCGCCCCAGGGACCTTGCAGGCAGGCCACTTGGGTGTTCCTCCCTGGGTGGAGCTCCTTCCCCCCTCACAAATCCCCTAGGGGCGCCTAGCTAGCTCTTCCTACCCAGGGGATCCTGCAGTCATTAAAGCTGCTTGGATGTCACTCGCTGGGCAGAGCTTCTTTCCAACTCAGGAAAAACCGATTAGGGCGCCCATTCAACTCACCCTGGGATCCTGCAGACAGGAATGCCATTCAGATGTATCTCCCTGGATCAAGCTTTTTCCCGACTCAGAAATCCTGCCGACCGCAGCTGCCACAGTTCCCGCGGCAACGGCTGCAGGGGCAGGGCTCTGAGCGGGATCCCGGATCGCTGCCCAGATTGGCGCAATCTGCCCCAGTAGTGCGTTCTCTGAGTTTACTCTGCTCCGCCGCCTCCAACAAATCCTGGTTACAGCCTCCTCCAAGCCAATCGGGTTCAGGAGCTGGAAGCGTCCATCTCGCCGCAATCGCTCTCTCGGCTGTACGCGGATTGAGCCGAGCTGTGGCCGAAGCGCAGCACCGATCCCTCAGGCGCCCAGCTCTCAGGATCCGCCCACTTCTCGCCTCCCGGCTTGTCCAGCCGGCCCTTTAATGCTCAGGCCGCAGAGAGCAACCTGATCAGTTGGAATTTTGCATCCACAGACCGGGCACCCACGCGCAAAGGATCGTTCTCTGGGAGAGTTTCCCTCTGCCACTCAGCTGGTCGCCATCTTTGTCCTGATATTTTGTTCTACATACTACATTTGACCAACTTTCAACTAGTTTGAGTAGTATAAAAGCAATGACCAAATTTTACATTATCATATTGTATCAGATTAGGGCATGGCCAGCTGACTGGGAAAGTGGGCAGGAGCTGTCAATCATAGAGATCCAGGACGTGTGCCCAAGCGCTACACCTGGACCCAATCAGAAAGTGCTGTTTTCAATTCTTCTTGACAGAACTCCACCCGGTTTTTGATAGGCTGGCCTAGACCTGACATCACCCTGAGGAGTAGATACAAAACATGGCTGCCATTAAGCTCTTGACTTGTATTCTCTCTTTCACAGTGGTTTGCCCTCCCTCTTCAGAGTGTACTTCCTACTTTTAATTGGCCCATACTTCCCTACAGAGGATGTTTCTTCTCTTTTCCTACCTTTAATAAATGGAAATGCTCACTACCTTTTGCATTTATCTTATTTAATCCTTCGTTCACAACAAAAAGAACCTAGAAAGCACCTTTACAAGTACCCAGCACCTCAAAAACCATAACAATATTGTCTGAGAATACACATTTCTGCAGATAGAGACTCCCATTCCCTCAAAAATGATTGCTTGTACATAAAAGCATTGAAGACAAGAGATACTTCCTCCCTCTAACCAGAAACAAGAAGAGGTGTCAAGAGGTATCCTCTAGGACATGTAGCAGCCTCATTAGGTTCCTCATCAGGTCAGCATACCTCTTTTCTGGATTAGATGGAGCTAAAGTTTGCCCACCAAGGAGACACATATGAATGAGACAGAAGATTAGGGTGTGGAAAAGCTGGCTGGGGAGGTAAGCATGACCTATTAATTTCAAAACCCGGGAACGCATGCACAGAAGAGTTCCCAAAGCCCTGCATGTGGACTTCTCTTGAGAAGTCAAGTGGGAGGGCTGGGGATATAGCTCAGTGGAATAAGCACTTCCTAGCAAGCGCAGGGTCCTGAGTTCGATCCCCAGTACTGCAAAAAAAAAAAAAAAAAAAAGAGAAGTCAAGTGGGTTTTCAGTAGTGTTGCATCTAGTAGAGGGTCTCTGAAGGGCCAGGAGGTTTCTCTAAGATGACCTTCAGCTTTTCTGGGTCCATGCCCTCACTCTCAGGAAGAATGAAGAAGTAGGGCAAGACTGGCTCAACCCTGATGCCTCTGGTGGAATATGGGGAAGTTAGGGTCTGGCACAGAATGAGGAAGTCAGTATGGAAGTTGAGAAAAGCACAAATTTATGATGTGGCCAGTGGAGGGAAAAAACCACCTTGCGGCAGAATGCACTACAAATTAAGGGGGCCTGAGCAGGTTACCCAATGCACAGCCGTTGTCCTGCTCATATACAAAAGGGCTGGTTTCTAAAATTACCCATTTCACTGATTGGTGTAATGGAAGCCAGTCAGGGTCTTAGCCTTTGTTTCTGGGGTAAGAAGAAGCTAAAGGAGCTAGAAGTTTCATAGTACATGCATGAAATAATTTCACAAGCACTAGCTTCCTCCAGCAGAGTGTATGATAAGCTTGTGATAAATTTACAACAGTCAGCACCAAAGTCATGACCTAATTCCTTGCCTACAACCCTCTAACTTACCTACAGAAGGACAGTCTAGACCTGACATCAGCTGGAGGCATGGGATCCCAGCACTGCCTGTCAGGACCCATACATAGAACTTCTTGCAGGGTTTCCTTGGGATTTGGAGAACGTAAAAAGACACAGATGCCAAGAGGTCACTGTTGTGACTTTCCTCATGATAGCCCACTGTAAGTCCTCAAGGTCTACTTTTACCTTTTTTTTTCTCTTCTGCTCAGCCAAAACTTGCTTCTGCTCAGCTAAAACTTGCTCTCACTCACTCTTCACTTTTACTTTTTCAAATAAACTTTGCTACCATGTTTTGCTCATTTTGTCCAATTCTTTGTTCAAATGGGAAGAAAATGGAAACTAACTCCAAAAGGAGACAGGAGCACCACAAAACGCAGTAACTTTCACAAGGAGCTACCCAGTAACATGAAGAAGGTCCATCCAGTGTCTCAAGCAAAGTTTCTCATGCAAGCAGCATGGGAATCCCAGTCCTGAGGCACCATAGAGAAGACCAGCCATTGGGTGACGCCTCAAGGAAGTGATCTCCTCAAGTCATACTCCTAAAAACTGCTTTTTCCATATGGCGCTCTCTCTCTTTCTCTCCCCCTGCCCTCTCTCTCTTCAGAAAGGCATAACATTGGTTCACCTAATGCTATGGCCTCCCTTTTTGAGTGGCTGGGAACATGTCCTGAGTCATACAGATTCAAGTGTTCACTCAGATGATAACTGACATTGTCCTCAGGACCTGATTCTGTGAAGTCTATGGACTCAAACTGAGAAGGTTCCCACTGGTTTACTTTTTCCCCCTCCTCTGTCCCCTAAGAAAGCCCCAGTACCTTTCTTGTCTTTTATTTCCCACTCAGGCTTTCCAAAAACTCAAATCTTTCAACTTTTCAGACATTAGTTCTCAGGGAGAGGCAGGGAACTAGAGGGCAGAGGGCAACTAAGGGGCTGGCAAACTCTGGAAGTTCTCTCATGGCTCTGGGGTCAGTCCCCGCCATGTGGAAGGGAGGAGAGGAGAGGAGCGTGTGGCCTCTGTATTTGGCTGCCAATAGGAGAGGTCTACAGGCCCACAGGAGAGGCTCCCTTTCAGTCCTTCTCAGTTGTTGGTCACGGCCTTCCCAGGTCCTAGTGAGGCGGGAGATTAGGCCATGACAAAGCCGGCAGGGAAAGAAGGTGTAACCCATTAATTACAAAATCCCAGGAACACTTACCAAAGCCCTGAATGCGAACTTCTCACAAGAACTTGAGTAGTTCTGGATAGGACAGCCTAGGCCTGACGTTAGCCTGAGGAAAGGGCGCTGCAGAAAGGACAGCTTACATTGAGTTTTTGCCGTGGTGTTCTCTTACTGTAGCCCGCAGTCTTCTGTAGGGTGTGCTTGTTTTTCCTACTTTTACTTGGCCTCTGCAGAGCCTGTTTCCTATCTTTAGTTTTTCCTGTTTTCTAACATTAATGAATGTAAAACCTTATTACCATTTGTGCTTGTCTTGACCAAGTCCTTGCTCAGGATAGAAAGAACCTAGAAACCGCCTCTAGAAGGATATTCTAGCGCCCTAGAACCCAGGACACTAGGACTGCCTGTTGAACTTTGTCTATAGGTATTTACTGTATCTATTTTTTATTTTGGAGACTTACGGGATTGTTTCTCTAGGGCTAACTTGCTTCCTCCCACAATCTTACATGGTTCTGGTGTTCTCATGATAACTTTGGCCTCAAGTTTATCTCACTATCTAAATTGGCATGTGACCTGTAGTTATTAAGTGACATCTCAGGACTTTTTAAATCCTCTGTGTGTTCCTTGTGCATATTACAAGTCCCTAGATATATGACCTTGTGTATATTACAAGGTCACCGGGGTAAATTTTTTAGTAAAGCCCAGCTATTGTGTACAAGTCCTTTTCTTGTTTTCCTGATCTGTTGATAAATGTTAAAATAGCTATGTGCCTAGAAGCAGGATGCTCATTCTGGACATATCAGCAAATTTCTGCATGACTAGCAAGGACACCTGGACTAGTCAATGACAGAAATCAGAGCAGAGCTGCCTTCCCCCCAGGCAGTTCTACTCTGGGGTAACAGAGTCGAGCTGTTCTGTCTCTAAAAAATGGGCAGACTGCACATGCAATGTGACCCTAGCACTAGGCTGCTCACGTGGCCTGACCCTGATTTGGGGATGCTACACATGGTGTCACCGTGACACTGAGTGGATTGCACACACGGCCTGACTCGATTTGGGCTCCCCTGCCACCTCAGGCGGTGGGAACTCTGGTTGGACACCATGCTGCTACACATAGTATAACCCCAGTTTGGGATGTGGCGCTGATTTGGGGGATGCTGTGCATGCAGCCTGACCCCCGGGTGAGTCAGGCAGCCTGAACTTAAAGACCTAAATAGGAGCCTGTCTTTTTCTTTCTTTCCTCCTTTCTAAAAACACACAGTAGAGGTCTTAAAGCCATATAGTAAATCTCATGGCTATGGGTAACTCAATGTCTATTCCCAAAATGTCACCTTTAAGTTATAATTTGTGAACTTAGTACTAACTTAAAATAGAACATTTTAAAGGGGTAATTTCTCTCCAAAGGTAAATTAAAAGGTAAAAAGGCAAGGCCTCAAAGCTCTTCCCTCCTTCCCCTTTCTGACTATTATTAATTGTAAATCTATTGTGTTAACTAACAAAAAAGGTACTATACTCAGTAGCCTTAAGTATTAAAAGCAATACCGTTATGATGTACATTTAAAAAGCACTAACTGTTGACCCCTAGGAAAAGCTTTAACCAGTCTATTTATAGTTATAAACTTAAAACTATAAAAGCAGATTATTATAGTTCATGGTGAATACAGTTAAGAATGTATTCTGATTAAATATAATGGTTTTACGTGTTCTATGTGTTGTCTTGTCCATTCATCTTCCCGTTACTGTTTTAATAATTGGTTAAAGTTGTGGGAGACCGCTGAGAAACCTACAGTCTGCATCCATCTTATACCGCTGAAAGACCTGCGGTCGGCATCCATTTTGTAAACTACCAGCCATCTTGAGAATTAAGTTCCAGTTTCCATATATGGTCAGTTTCCTGTAGTTTCCATGTATGGTTAGTTTCCTGTGACTTCTATATATGGTCAGCTTCCTGTAATTATGTAGTATCGCCTGATGCTCTGACCACCCTCGGGTGATACCTGAACCTCCCTCCATTGCCTAGTTACCCGCTGACGTCAATCCCTATTCCTGCATGTATATAAGCCCAAGCTTTCCGCTCAATAAACGAGACTTGATCAGACTCCTGTCTTGTCTCCGTTTCTCGTGTCCTTCTTGTCTTTTTTCATCCCGCTCCCCCTCTAGAGCCTTCGTTGACTACCCGCGGGTCGGGACATAAAGTATTTGCAGCTCCTTCATTTAAAAAAGTATTTTTGACCTTATATAATAGTAATAACAATAATTATTATTATTCTCTTAAAGACTTTTGGCTATGTTAGGGCTTTCAAAAAAAAGCAAAAGCAAAACAAAACAATTATACAAATACTCAAGGGTAACTAAATCACTTAAAACAGGATAAAAACTGCTAGGCTCAGGCGTTACATAAAACTTACATCTAAAAGCCTCAAAGTTTGGTAACATAAATGGTTACATGTGATTTAGGTTAATGTGTATGTTTCTGTGTGCTAACTTTCAGGTATATGTTATTTAAATTGGCTCATAGATAAACACTCATATTGGCCTGAATACACTTTGTTCACATGGCCCAACAATGAGTTAATAAGAGTAAAAATTTTTTAAAGTGTAAGTTCTCTGTCCATACTTTATATTTCGAAGAGCTCAATATCCATGTAAGCTACCATAGTTAAACCTACTGCTCCCACTTCAGTACTGGCATAACTGACCCCCTAGGTGTTCAATAACTGAGCCCTAAACACCGACGTTTAAAGAGGTAACTCTGCTAAAAGAACAGCCAATATTTTGGCCCTTGCTGTCCAAGGTCAGCCAGAGCCCAGGATGTCATGAGATTTGTCTAAAGGACCCTACAACTTTGGTAAGTCATTCAACCTCCTGAACTGGGATATTACTAGACCCCAGAGGACAGGAATCAACCAGTGTACATTGTGCTAAAAGGAAGGTCACCATGGCGGATTAACTAATGAACAACTTGTAATACCCCTCTGAGTTAAATCCGCTTGATACTGGGTGTGAAAGGCTCACCTAAGGATTGTTGTCAGCAGCATAAAAAGAGAACTGGAAGGGAAGATGGTGCGCTGCTGATCCTCCTGGAGAAGCTTGTCCCACTGGTTTTCCTGATACGGACTCAGCTGTTCTCATCAATGGAGGAGCTCAGGTACTCGCTGTCACTGAGGATGGATGTGGTTCTCTTTGGGGGAGCTCTGGTCCTTACCTTGAGCATCACTTCCTGGCTCCAATGCAGATCCCTCAGCCTGCTGGCACAGATCCTTCATCCCACTGGTACAGACTTACCAACTTCCGCTACAGTCCTCCGTGCCTTCCCAGTGCAGCTCCTTGATACAGACTTGCGTGAGACATTGTCGTGGGCTCCAAGCCTTCAGCTGGACTTGTGAAGGACATTGCCATGGGATGTAGGGAAATACTTAGAGCTGCATGTCCAGCCTCAGCATCCCCCAAACCAGAGCCACACCCCCAAACTGGGGTTATATTGTGCGTAGCTGGACTCAGGGAGAACGTTACCATGGGATCCAGGCCCTCAGCTGGATTCTTCGGATCTCTAGAGTGTGAATAGATATCTTACACTCTTTCACATTTGATTCTTTGGGTGAATATTATAAACTAATCTTGTAAATTATGTGTCCTGTATTACATCTTTTCCCTTATAAACTCTGACTACAACTGTTACGAAAGAAGGGAATGTCCCCCATGCTTCCAAGGGAAGCCATAGATCAAGCAAAGACCATAACGTATCCTGGCCTATGACACGACTGTTAAGAGGAAAAACTGCAAGAGCTAAAAGAATCTGTCCATAGCCTCAAGAGCAATGCCTTACTTGGACTTGGTTGAAACACCCAGCAGGAAAGTACAGCCCCCCCAAAAAAATGTTTTCCAATTCCACAGATTTTCACCACTCAACACACACACACACACACACACACACACACACACACACACGTGTGTGCAATATTAAATTAAAAGGCTACGTATAAAAAGGGGTTCCAAATATTGCACCAGTCCCTACTGGCAGTCTCCAACGGCACTTATAACCTACAGCCATATAAAGTTTTGATAACCAGTCTCACTAGCTATTCCAAATATGTCTCCATCAGCCTCTCAATACATTCCCATTTTGTCCTTTCAGTGTACTTTCAAGTACTTCTCAAGTAAAGATTTAGTTTATTGTTTGTTAGAAGTAAAATCACAGAACTTCAGATTTCCTATTGACAAAACAAGGAGGTGTCTGGGCTCTGAAACTCCGCCTGTTCTATTTGGGTAAACATCTCAATGAGCCTTTCATTAAAGATAAACTACCAAATGTTACTGATTTCCACCATTTCATAAAGTCACTATTCATCAACATTCTGTTAAGTTCTGGGCCTACTTTGTTTAGCAACATTATAAAGTAAAGCTAAAGCATCAATGACTGGCTGGATCCTGTTTTTCTAAAACAACCTGGTAAGAAACAGTTATGTCTTCAGGCTATGATACTGTCATTAAAATTATTTTATGTTACATGATCCACTGTCGTTGTGGGATAATGTTTCCTATGTCTTGTCCTCTTTTTCAGACAATCAGACGATGACAGTTCTTCAAAAGACAGAACTCAGTATTCCTGTCCCTGCTTTAGATCAGGAAGGATGAGACGGCGTGTCCCTCGGCTACACAGGATCGATGCTTCTCCTCAGCCTGAAACAGAGATGCAAAGATGGACTGTTGGACCTTCTGCAACCCCTTAAGGAAAAGAGATCGAAGTCTGGGGGTGGAGGATGAGGTAGGATAGAAGAAATAAAAACTGGGCGGAAAGGAGACGAGAAAAATCATATTTAAAAAAATAAAAGCTGCAGCTAGTTTTACTTTTCCTCCCTCTTTTCCCAGAACACGAATAAGCTGGGCAGTTCCCTCTCACCTACAGCCGGGTCCAGTCATTCCCCTTTTACCTGCAAATCGTCCTCTTCCGCCTGTGAATAGACCTCCCTTTTCACCTGTAAATTAGGGTTTCCCATATGAACGGGAAATTCTCTCGCTGTGAGTGAGCCATCCTCTCCCACCAGCTAGACAAGACTAAGATTATAGGTTTTCAAATTTCACAGATTTCTACCACCCAAAACACAGAAAGACAGCCAGTTCCCAACTGTGGTGGGTCTCCTTTCTCTAAACACCCACACTTCGCTCTCCAGTGTGTCCCAAAACCTCTGCCTAATAAACCCTTCTCAAGCATCTTACTGATGTGTCCTGAAAATTCTTTTTCTATGATGGGAGTCAGCAAACCCACAAATTTTATTCTACAAAAGGGTAAGGCAAATTTCTTATTTGAGCCTTGGGGACCTCTCGCACCCAGCCCAGTGACCGTATGAGTCATTAAAATGGGTGGATTTCATAGTAGTTGGTCCAGCCTGTGGACTAATAAGATCATGGTAGACTTTCCCTTGTGCTAGGTTTTCCAAGGCACAGATGATGAGGATTGCTGCTTAGTGAGCGTCCTTGTGTGTCCTCTCTGCGCTTCCTAGATGCCCTGGAACGCTGCCCCTGCTATTCTTAGCACCAGCGAGATAGTCTCGGCAATATCAACTCATGGATATGTGGCTTTCAGGAGAGCCCTAATGTTATAGGCAGCTGAGATAGATAGAAATACTATAGGCAGTCAGACAGGGCCGGGCCCTCGAAGAAGCCAACATAGAAGATAAGATACCTGTGGGCCAGACCTCAAGACAAAAGGACTAAACAAATACACCCACATACCTCCCCAGGGATGGACAGCAGGGATTGATATTCTAAATAGGTAGCTACCACCTTGAAGAGTCCTTGACCCAACCCTTATGGAAAAAGCCCCGCTCTGCATTCATGCCTGCTTGTTATGTGACTCACTTTTCCATTTGATCCCAGTCTACTCAGTCTTACCTGGACAATTATACCTGTAATCTTATTGGCGGACCATAGTTTTGTCCATTTCCCCTACCTTGGACCCACCTCACCTCATGGTTTTTCCCTATAAAAGTCCCTGGAAAAGACAGAGTCAGGGGCAACCCACTGAGGCCCCCCTTCTGTCCCTCTCTTGGATAGAAGCTTTCTTTCTCTCAAATACATTCTGCTCTTAACCTCCGTTGTTCCTAAAATTCATTCTTCGGTTTTAGAGAACACGAACTCGTCTGATATCATTCAGGTTGGGATATTTATTTTCCTGTATCACTAACCTCCCGGTTTATGTTCAGTGATGGTGGTATGTGGAAAGTTTTGAGGCATGGAGGTGATGTGGGGGGAAAAACTCCCAACCTGAAAGATATCTGGGACAAGTTCGTGTTCTCTAAAATAGAAGAATTAATTTTAGGAACAATGGGGGTTAAGAGCAGAATATATTTATTAAGGAAAAGAAAGCTTCTGTCCAACAGAGGGACAGAGGGGAGGCCTGAGTGGGTTGCCCAGAAACCTATCTTTTCTAGGGACTTTTATAGAGCAAAACCATGAGGTGAGGCGGGTCCAAGGTGGGGCAAAAATGGACAAAGCTATGGTCACCTAATAAGATTGTTTAGGATCAAATGGGGAAGTGAGTCTCAAAGCAAGCAGGCATGAATACAGAACAAGGACTCTTCAAGGTGACCTATTTAGAATATCAATCCCTAATGTTTACACCTAGGGAGGTATGTGGGTGTATTTGTTTAGTGTTTTTGTCTTGAGGTCTGGCCCACAGGTATCTTGTCTTTCATGTTGGCTCCTTGAAGAGCCTGGCCTTGTCTGACTGCCTATAATATTTCTATCTAACTGAACTGGCTATAACATTTACAGGCTCACTAAAGATGCCTCAAGAGCCAGGTGTGGTGGTGTACACCTGTGACCCCAGCACTTGGGAGGCTGAGGCAGGAGGATTGGAGACCAGCTTGGGCTACAAAGTGAGCTCAAGGCCAGTCTGAACTGCATAGCAAGACTCTGACTCAAAAAGACAAAAAAAAGAAAGAAAAAGAAAAAAAAAAAAAGAAAGATACCTTAAGATGTTTCTCAAAGTAGAGGTGGTAGGTGCATTCATTCAGTTCAATTAAATCCTCCCTTTACCTAGTAGGCCCCTACTGTATACAAGGCACACCGCCAGCCATTCCTAGGTGACAAAGGTTCTTAGCAAACTTAAAATATTCCACTCCTTTGGAGAACTCATAACACAGAGCTATATCTCCCTCTTGCTTCTCCACATCCCCATGTTCCCCTTCTCCACATGTCTTTCTCCACATGATGACATGACAGATCATCATTTGACACATACTTATTGAAAACCAACAGTCTTGAACTTCCGGGAAGATGGCGACCAGGTGAGCGGCAGAGGGAATCTCTCCCAGAGACCGATCCTTTGCGTGCGGCTGCCCGGTCCGTGGATGCAAAATTCCAACTGATTGGGCTGCTCTCCACGGCCTGAGCATTAAAGGGCCGGCGGACAAGCCGCGCAGCGAGAAGTGGGTGGATCCTGAGAACTGAGCGGCCGAGGGATTGGTGCTGCGCTTGGGCCGCAGCTCGGTTCAAATCGCGTACAGCCGAGAGACCGAGTGCAGAGGGAAAAACGGCTTCAGCTCCTGAACCCGACCGGCTCAGAGGCGGCTGTAACCAGGATTTGTTGGAGGCAACGGAGCAGAGGAAACTCAGAGAATGCACTACTGGGACAGACTGCGCCAATCTGGGCAGCGGTCCGGGATCCCGCTCAGAACCCCACCCCCGCAGCCGGCGCTGCGCGAACTGGAGCAACAGTGATCGGCGGGATTTCTAAGTCGGGGAAAAAGCTCCATCCAGAGAGATACATCTGAACAGCATTCCTGTCTGCACGATCAAAGGGTGAGCTAAGTGGGTGCTGTAACCGGTTTTTCCTGAATCGGGAAGAAGCTCAACCCAGCGAGTGACATCAAACCAGCTTTAAGGACTGTGGGATCTCCCGGGTGGGAAGAGCTGGCTAGGCGCCCCAACGGGATTTCGAGGGGGGAAGGAGCTCCACCCAGGGAGGAACACCCGAGTGGCCAGTCTGGAAGACTCCTGGGGTGGCGAGCTGTTTATTCGCCCCGGCCAGGTCTTGGGGTAGGGAGTAGAAGCGGAAATCTCAGCAGACAACTTAAGGGACATTCTCCCAAAGAGAAGGAATCATTGGAGCAGCCTCTGCAGCAGACCTTTGCCTGCTGAACTGCCTGTGGAATTTATAGCTCCACATTTTCCATCTGATACCCAAAAATGGGAAAACAGAGGAACAAAACACAGTCTCAAAACTCAACCCCACCCAGAACAAGTTTTGAATGTGAGGATACAGGGGAACCAGGAAATCACATACCTGCAAGTTATGAAACGATTGCATCCGAAATGAAACAACTCCAACAGGCCATAAAAGAGCTTAAAGCAGAAATAAGCCACATACCCA
>PVLD010034638.1:0-12487 GCA_004027595.1 Dinomys branickii | reverse complement strand
CAACATCCAGTTCTAATTCCCTACTATATTCTGTATAACTTTGTATTTTCTGTATTGTTTATGGCTTTTCTGGTTCATATGTCTCCATTCTTTTGTCTTTAAAATAAAATTAAAAAAAAAAAAAAACGCAGTCAATCATTAAGAAATATCAGGTGTCCTACACTCTATGTAAACCGGTGTTAAGCAGATAAGGCTCTTTTTAAACACTATCATTTTGTCTCTATAATGCTACATCCAATATTGTGAAAATATAGTCTACTCTAAGAAAAGAAAAACATTCTAACACCTGATAAATCTCACATTATGTATCAGTGTATTTATTATGTATATAATTTGTAGCAACATGAATAATAAATTAGTAGATAGTTTTTCAAGGTTTGATTTTTGTAGCCCTATATCAACTTTAATTTCTATACGTGCAGAAATTTAAAATATCACTTACATTCAAGTAGTTTTTAGTTTTATATATCACAAAACAACTTCCTCACATTGAATGGATTAATTAATTTATAAAACAAAAGATTTCCCATACTATGGGTATCTAGAACCTCCTTCACCCAACTCCCACAGACATCTCTCACACACTATATTATCAGCTATCTAGGAAGTCTGGGAGGGATGGGTTCTTCTTTTATAAAGCAGATAAAACTTTAGCACATAATGTGCTCAAAGCATGCGTTCAATTAATTATGAAAAAATGAATGACAACTTTTTATCATCATCTTTCCTTCAGTCCATGTGGGAGAAGAACACAAATTTTCAAAAAGTTGTCTCATCAAAGAACCTGGCGAACCCTTCTGATTGCTGTAACAAAGGGACCATCCCGTATTTACATCCACACAGGGCTACCAAAATCAAACCTCTCAAAAGTGTTTCAATCTATCATCAGAGAAGAGAGCTTCCCTCCTACAGCGATACAAATAAACGTCTTGGGAGTCTTCCTATAACGTTAGACTTTCCCTACAATACTGGGGCAATACTTCAAAGTATTTTAAGATTTGTGACACCCCTTGAAAGCTGGTGCTCATACAATAATCTGTTTACGATCACAATCCTGTCAATGGAATGCTCATCGCTTAACAAAAGGACGAATTCAACTTAATACAAAAGAAAATACCTCAGAAAGGAACATATTCTTAATTCCGCAAATAAACATTTTGGGCAGATAACAGTAATTCAAGTCTCTCCTCTTTTGACAGTTACTACCAACTTTTGCCATGAAATGGAGATGAGGGGTCGGACTTGGAATACTAAGAAAGGTAAGCGACTAACTTACTCTGCCAGAACTGAAAGAGAGAAGAGAAACCGAAGAACAGAAACACTTAGATAAGGAGAAGGTAAAACAGCCAGGGATCTGGTAACTTGGGGGGCAAACACCGCGAACCGATCTACCAGAAACAACCTGAGCCCAAAGCCCCGACGACTGAGGAACGAACTCCGAAGTCTGGGAAGTAGGCGCGGAGTCCCTCACAATGAGGAGCGCTCCTCTCTAGAGGCCGGGCCGCCGAGAGAAGCCCGGGCCCCGCTCGACTCCTTCACCCGTGTGCTCGTCAGGGCAAGACCCACCTGGAGACGGCCATGGCCGGGCGCCGACGGTTCGCAGCTCCCGCGAGCTACGCGCCGTGCCGCTGAGGCGCTGGTTTCCAGAGAGCAGAGCGGCGCAGGCCCAGGCCGCGGAGCAGAGGGAGCGGCCGGTGAGGTGCGGGGCGTCCGGGCGCCGGCCCTCGGGCATCTACCCCGCAACCCACCCAAACTCTTTCCCGCCACGGCCGAGGACCAAGGGTCTCACACAGCGTCGGAAGCGGCGGTCCTCCCACCCGCACGACTTCAAACCCGGTGCCCCCAACCCCGCTCTTTGCTGACGCAGGCGTCGGCACGCCGGACTGAGCGTCAGCGCGCCGGAAGTGGCGTCAGCTCGCCGCGAGGGGCTGTGCTCCGAACGTGAACGAAAAGAGGTTAAGCTTGCTGGTTTTGGAGTTCCGCGCCTGAAAAAAGCCAAACAAAAAAAGCTTTGTGCTGATCTGGAGAAGTCCTCTATTCTAAAAACTAGGAAGGGCAAATAAATGAGTGTTGCCTGGGTTTTAAGAGAAGGAAAAAGACGATGTAACCGAAGTTCTGGAACTTCCAACGCTCTGGACCAAGTGGTGATGCCAGTGAGAGGAGTGAAATCAAGAAAAATCAGCTGTGGCACTGAAGAAATGGTCAAATGTTTGCCTTTATTTGCCATAATTTCTAGATAGGTGCTGCAGAGAAAGTCTTCTGCCCATGATCCCCCGCAGCCCAGGTTGGGAGATTGAACCCAGGGACCACAGAACAATACCCCTAGCCTTTCTTATGTTTTATTTTGAGACAGAGTCTCACTAAGCTAACAAAACCTTAAATTTTCTTTCCTCCTACCAGGACTTCCCTAGTTTGTGGAATTATAGGTGGGCACTATCACCCCGGCCAAGTTGTATTCCCTAATCAATTTCTGTTTTTTTTAATACCGACATTTTTTCAGCCAACCAGGTTTGGAAACCTCTTATTTGAAACTTTTTTTTTTTTTTGCTTATCTAGCTACTTAAATTTATTAAATTTTAAACATCAGGCTTTTAAATACTTTCCTGTCACATAGTATAGGTCCATATCGCCTTATTTTTATGCTAGCAATTGAAGTAATAATCTCCAATTTCTTCAATCAAGCCTATTTTATAAACCACTAGCACATTAATCTTCAAAAAGCACTTATGTTGCTCGTTTGCTTATAAAACATGCCCACTGGGCTGGGTTTGGTGGTGCACACCTTTGATCCCAGCGCAGGAGAGGTTGAGATGACTGCTGCGAATTAGAGGCCCGCCTAGGCTACATAAGTAATTTCAAGGCCAGCCTAAACTACATAGTAAGACCTTGTCACAAAAAAAACGAAACAAAAAAATGCCCATTGACTTCTTACCCAGATACCCGGGTAGAATCTTCCTTCCATTTGTAAAATGAGACATGAAAAGCACTGTAGGGCTGGGTGTGGTGGTGCACGCCTGGGATTTCAGCACTCAGGAGACTGAGGCAGGCGGATCGCTGCGAGTTGGAGACCAGCCTGGGCTACAAAGTGAGCTCAAGCCCAGCCTGAACTGCAGAGCAAGACCCTATCTCAAAAAAAAAAAAAAAAAAAAAAGCACTAACAAATACCTGATCTGTATCACATATATGTTTTAGATTACCCCATATAATGCTTAGACCAACACTGTAAATTTTAACCTTCACTTTATAGTTGAGGGAACTGAAAGCTTCAGCAATTTTTACAAGAACCAAGCTAGTAATGCTGCTTATTGTCCAGCCACACTACAAGTACTGTATTCATCTGACATTTCTGTCAGATACTAATGGACACTATTTATACCAGTGGTGGTGACCGTATGGCACACGTGCTGCAGCAGGCTATTTCTAAAGGTTCACCATCACCAGTTTACACCATTAGGCAAAATGTGACTGAGCTGACGTATCTTCACATTTTCACATTGATTTCCTCTCATCTGCCTTTTCAATTTATCTCCCAGCATGCATTACTAAGCAGATAGTATTTACTGATAATGTACAACATTAATTTATTTAGCTAAAGTTAGCATCTTTGTGAGCAATGGGCTAAAAAGAAACCAAAACAGACAAGGTGTCTACTCTACTTGAACTTACATTGTAACAGAAGTAAAAATGAAGTAAACAGAAAAACACAAAATATGTATTGTTAAGCCAAACAATGCTGGGATAGGAGAGTGATGGTGTGATGACACATACATGTAATACCAATACTTGGGAAGTTTTTTTTGTTTTGTTTTTGTCTTTTTGAGACAGGGTCTCACTGTGCAGTTCAGACTGGTCTTGAACTTGCTTTGTAGCCCAGGCTGGCCTCAAACTCACAGTGATCCTTCTGCCTCAGCCTCCTGAGTGCTGGGATCACAGGTGTGCACCACCACGTCTGGCTAATGCTTGGGAGGATGAGGTAAGAGGATTGCAAGATTCAGAGCCTGGACGACATAGAGCGACCCTGTCTCAAAAAAGAAAAAGTTTCAAGCAGGGTGACAGCTAGATGTGGTGGCATACAATTGTAATGTCAGCACTCAGGAGGCTGAGACAGGAGGATTGCTGTGAGTTCAAGGCTAGCCTGAATCATATAGTGAGACCCTATCTCAGAAAAAAATGTCCACACAAAAACAACCAAAAAATGCAAGCACCAAAGTTCAAAATTTATCTTGGGCTGGGGATAGAGCTCAGTGGCAGGGCACCTGCCTCACACGCATGAGATCCTGAGCTAGATTCCTGGTACCAAAAAAAGAATACATTTATTTCACTTGAGTGTATTAAGTACATTTATTACAGCACAAAGTGAATTGAATTATGAAGATTCATATCAGACACAACTATGTCAGTTATGAAATACATTATGTTATTCAGGCACTGTGTATTCTGATTAGTCATTTGGCAGTAAGTCTCTAATTCACCTGTTTACATAGGTGTTTACCTTATGTCCAAAGATGTCCAGGTAGGTATTTACAAACAGTTAATTATAATTTATATTGTCATTTATTTTAAGTATTAATATCAATATATTTATATTTAATTACATATTAATATTATTATTTTATAATTCAATATATCTATTGTGGGTTGTAACAGGGACCTAAATTCATTCATCTCGCTGATGATCCTTAGTTGGGGTTTGTACTTTGGGTAGGGCTTATGCTATAAGCATCCTGAAAAAAATCATGCTAGGGGCTATTTTTTGGTTAGGTCTTATTTTGGGGGAAACGCAGTGGGTGTGTGAGGATGTGGGGAGCATTCCAGGTAAGGGATGCACCTAATACAGAAGTCTGAGAGACAGCTGAGATGGGGGAGGTAGGAAAAGCCCATAATAAGGAATTTGAGTTTTAAATACACTAGAAAGGAGGATTTTAAGCAAGAGTAAAAATGATCCCATTTTAAAAATCTTACTCTTTAATATCAAACAAGTACATATATAATCTAAATGACACTTTGAGGAGAGGTGAGGGATGCTGCTGCAGATTTGTAAAGATCCTCTTATAATCAAATATATTGATGTTGAAATGACTTATTTTTAAATCCCTTCTCACAACATTTAATAGGTATGTGTACACAAGAGTTACACAACCTTACTAAAACTCAGGCCTTTTTTTTTGACAGGATCTCACTATGCAACTCAGGCTGGCCTTGAACTCACTTTGTAGCCCAGGCTGGCCTCAAACTCACTGTGATCCTCCTGCCTCGGCCTCCTGAGTGCTGGGATTACAGGCATGCACCACCAACCCTTTCAGGACTTTCATCTAAAAAAATAATAGTACTCATGGAGTTGTGGTGAGGATTAAATTAGATAATGCATAAAAACATTTAAGTGACTGTTACAATAAGCACTTAAACATATTGTTAACTACATTGATTATGTGTGTATATATATATGTGGTGCTGGGATTGAATTTAGGGCTTTGCTCATGCTAGATAGAGCAACATCGAGTTACACCACTTATACAGATTATTCTTTTTGTTAACAATATGTTCTTAAACCAACATGGTGGCCTGTAATCCTAGTGCTGGGGAGGCTGAGGATCATTGCAAGTTCAAGGCCAGCCTGGGCTACAAAGTTAGCTCAAGGCCAGCCTGAACTGCACAGTGAGAGCCTATCTCAAAAAGAAACACACAAACAAAAGAAAATATGTTCTTAAGCATGGGGTCTAGTCTTTCATCTGTAAAACGAAAAAAATCACACTAGAATAGTGATTTTCCTTCTCTGAGTTCTCCCACACTGGATCCCTGGACATTCCCTTTGCGAAAGTGGGGTATAGATAGGTGTGAAGAGAAAGAACATTTGTTCTCTACTGGGTTCTAGATGCACAAGTTGCTGTCAAGTCATTAAGTGGAACAGTTGTGCTTTTTGTCTCATATGTCATCTGAAAAGCTCTGGATTAGTATAGCTTTTTGAGCCAGAACCTGGCACCAAGGTCCTAGATTCCAGCATATAGTGGTACAACCCTCTCACGTTCCCCTTTGATACACGCCCTGTTGACCCTGGTAGTCAACCAGACCTGGGCATTTGCTCTAATGCTCAGTGATTCTAAACAAGGCCTTTTGGGGAAAGCTGAAGTCATGTCCTTGCTTCAGAACCTCTGGGTCACGTCTGGATTAGATAGAGTGGGAATTCTGAAACACCTCCTGAGTCTAGGCCTTTTCTGAGGTAGGATTTAAACCATTTGTTTCCCACTCAGGATGATTTGTAGAACACTTTATACACAACAAAAGGTTATGCACACATGGGAAAAATTCCTTTATGAGGATGACTGTGTTGCTCTGGGACCAGCAAGGCCGAAGGATAGAAGCTGGCCCACATGCTCACCTGCACCATACAGCAGGCACTGTGCCATGCAATGGATGAATCTTGACAGAGGAGGATGTTGAGACTCCAAGATCACGTGGAGAGGAAATGGCAAGGCTGGGTCCTGGGCTGCAGCTCCTGTCTTCCAAGCTGAGCCCTGTGAGGCTGTCAGATCTGCTTTCCTCATGATCCATGAAGGGGGCTGGTAAAGGACTCTTACAGGTTTTTTTAAGACCCTGCCCTCACAAATTCCCTATGATAATGTTATCACTATGTATATTTAAAATGTACTGATAAAATAAGAAAGTAAAAGGGCTTTGACCTATAAAAGAGCGTTCAAACAGTTTTAAAAAACTTTTTTGAGACAGGGTCTCACTACGTAGCCCAGGCTGGCCTTGAACTCATGGCAATCCTCCTACCTCAACCTCCCCAGTGCTAGCATTACATGAATATGCCACGCCTGGCTTTTTAAAATTTTTTATACTTTGGCTTGCTTTCTGTTCTTTGAAAACTGCTTTCTATATAAGTCCAATCTGGAAAAGAAGAGTGGGGTCACTGTGGTAAAAGGTGGCTGTGGGGTCACCTGGGGCTCTCAGTGTCCCTGAAGGACCACTGGAAGCTCACTTATCCAGTAGTTTGGCACTTGCTATGAAAAGCTCAGGAGGCACCATGTTGGATAAGACTCTAACTTTGGGTTAGAGCCAAGGTGTGATCATGGCATATTCCTTGCTGGGTTGGCAACTGGGGATAGAGCTACAGGACTGCAGGCCTGCTACGTGCATTAGGCACTGATTTCTTTATCCATTTTATCACCTACCTCACTCCACTTTCTGACCAGCAGCCATTACCTGCAACTCTTAAAAGGTTAAAGGCTGCAACATCTCACTTTTTTGGTACAGGCTTAACAACAGATCTGTACTGTTGACCTCAACTCAGAGTAATTCATAGTGGTATTATCAAATGAACACCCTTTCCATAAATGTCCAGGGTCAGTCTCATGGAGAAGTGATGACAGACACAGGGCTGGTTTTTTTGTTTTGTTTTATTTTGTTTTGTTTTGGTCTTTTTGAGACAGGGTTTCACTATATAGTTCAGGCTGCCCATGAACTCACTTTGTAGCCCAGGTTGGCATCGAACTCTCAGTGATCCTCCTGCCTCAGCCTGCTGAGTGCTAGGATTACAGGTATGTACCACGACACCCAGCTTCACACATTATTTTTGTCAAACAGCTGGAACTCACAGTGAGTGGACTGCTGCCAAAAGTCTTTGGTCTGATGCTGGGTCAGCAGGACTTGGTCCAGGAGGGGGTAGGGATATGGCATATACTTTATGAGGGGCAAGGCACAAGGCTCCTGAGTGGCCCATGCTGATGGTATAGTGCAGCAGCATGTGGTTCTATTCCATTTCTGTGGAATTAATGTGATCAGTAGCGGGGTAAAAAGAAGTAATAGAGACATGAGATGGGTGCATGGGCCAGTGGCACTTGTATATACTGGATATCCTCATAGAAGGTGTTCACCATCTCGACCTAGGGCCTTCACATGGAGATATAGCAAATCGTTTTTATTTTGAGACAAGATCTTGCTAAGTCACTGAGTTGGCCAAGCTGGGCTCAAACTTGTGATCCTCTTGCCTCAGCCTCTCAGAGTGCTGGGATTACAGGTATGCACCCATACGCCTGACAGGAAAAGATTTCTTACTGCATAAAAATATTTATCATTGAGGAAAAAAATAGGTAAAGACACTCAAACAAGCCTGAATGCACTAAACTTCAGAACTTCTATATTACAAAAGGAAAACATCTAAGGGAAAGGAAGAAAGACATGGCTTTCCAAGCATCTCCTTTAAAAAGAAAGCCAAGTGTGGTGGAACATGAATGTAATTCAAGATGCTGGGAGGCTGAGAATTTCTGGAATCTTGATTATGATATGGCTGGCTGTAGACTTTTTTTTTGGCTAATTAGAGTTCTATACAACTCACTTACAGTATGTCAAATTACTTTTCCCTGCCAGAGAAGTTTTCTGCCATGATGTCTGTGAATAGTTTTTTTTTAATGCATCATTTGTGCTATCTCCTGCTTTGACTCCTAACAACCTTAAGTTATTCCTTGTATCATTTCAAAGCTGCTGGACTGATTTCTCCTGGTCCCTTGCTATTTTTAAGAAATCTTTTCTTGATCATTAACCAAAAGCCTATTTTCTACATCTGAGATTCTGAAGAGATCTGAATCTGAGATCTGAATCACATTCCTTATTTTGCTGCAGATACTTTTAATGGAATTTCTATTCTCCTGGAGATCTGCTTCAATCTGTTTCATGGATTCCATTTCTTCCCTATATTGGACATTCATGGTTTTCATAATTTTCTTAAGCTCCTCTATTTTTTATCTGTATCTGCTCTAAAGTCACTAAACATGGTTTTCATTGTGCTCACCATCTCTGTAGTTACCTGAAAAATTACTTCTGATATGATATTTTCTAGAGCCTCATTCATTTGGTTTTTGTTTTCATTTGCTTTGCTGTTACCATTTCAGAAAGGCTTTCAGATTGTCCTATCTCATTGCCCCCTGGGTTTATCTTTGGTGAACTGGATGTCTGGGGTTGCATCTTGCATCTTGTTTGAGTGTCTTTTCATGCGTCCATCTTTCTTCTCTCTCTCTCTCTCTCTCTCTCTCTCTCTCTCTCTCTCTCTCTCTCTCTCTCTCTCTCTCTCTCTCTCCCTTTCTTTCTTTCATAGTTTAATTCCTGAGTTGATGATTATAAATTGCCCATGTGAATTGCTTCGCTTCATTGCTAGTATTTAGAGCCCTTAGGAAACAATTATTTCACGAGGTGTCTTCCAGGTGTAGCTGGTTTTTTGTTTTGAGTCTGTTCCAGGATTCTATCTCTTCAATTTGTCGGGGATGAGTAATTACTGCCTGCTTGGCTCAGACCCTGGTTCTTTGACACTGGCCACAGGCTGAGGAAGGAGAATTACAAATTTGAGGCCAGCCTGGACTGTATAGCCACAGCCTATCTCAAGAAAAATTCTTTTGGATGAGTTAAGAGGTTTGATATAAAAAAGGAAAACTATTGAATATATATAATGTATATATAAAAGTTCAAATTAGATTTCATTTGAATGAGAGCTATGCCTTTCTGTAGTAAAGTAGGAGAAAGGAAATTACTGAAAGGAGATGGGAAAGGAAAACACATAGTATCCCAACCACTGTCTGTACTCAGGCCTATGCGTCACCAAACATAACAAGAAAAGCACACACATGAAGTGGAGAATTTTGAATTTGACCTAAAAAAAATCTGGACACCATGACTCATACCTACTGTTTTATTTTTTTTTTCATACCTACTGTTTTAAAGGGAAACCATTTACCTTTTCCCTATTTTAATATGATGTTGGCATGAAGGTTTGTCATAAATGGCTTTTATCAGATTGAAATAAGGTCCTTCTACACCAATTTTGTTTCTTCAGTGTGTTTTTAAAAATCATGAATGTATGTTGGATTTTCTCAAAGGCTTTTTCTGTATCTATTGAGATGATCATATGATTTTGTTCTTGTTTATGTTTTTCTGGTGTGTTACATGTATTGGTTTATGTATGTTGAAGCATCCTTGAACCCTTGGGGTGAAGCTTACTTGGTCATGATGTATGCTATTTTTTTTCATTCTGATTGACAGTATCCTGTTGAGGATTTTTCCAAAGAGACTGGCCAGTAGTTTTCTTTTTCAGCTGGGTCCTTAACTGGTTTTGGAATCAGGTTAGTACGAGACTCCAGAAATGATCTGGGGAGTACTCTTTTCCTTTCAATTTCATTAAAGCATTTGAGGAGTATTGGTGTTAGATGTTCTCTGAAGTTCTTGTGGAATTCAGCGGTGAATCATTGGGTCCTAGGCTGCTGTTAGTTGGTAATTTTGTTTTAGTACTGCTTCAATTTCATGGCCTAATCCTCGATTGTTGTGGGATTACCTTCATGGCTCTATCTTGGTAAGTCATGTCTGTCTAGCACTCTATCCATTTCTTCTGGATTCTTCAATTTATCGGAGTACAGGTTTTCAAAGTAGTTACTAATAATCTGAATTTTATCAGAGTCTGTTGTGATGCTGTTTTTTTCATTTCTAATTGCATTGAGTTTGGGTCTTTCTATTTTACGGTAAAACTGGCAAAGGGTTCATCTATTTTGTTTCTTCTTTTTTTATTATTATTTTAAAAGTAAAAGAATGAAGACATATTAACAGACACAAAGTAGCATAAGAATAATACAATCAAAACTGATCTACAGACAAGGTAATAGGGAATCAACAATGGTTGTTGCTTTACAAATTGATAACCTCGAAGTGTATATTCAGGAACAAAGATACAGACATGCAAAATTGATCAATCAATTAGTCATCAACTATTCCTTACTATGAAGTGACCTAGTTCAGTAGTACAACTATGTAAGATATGCTGTACATACATACTTACTTTCTTACATATTTTTTTCCTGTCTTCCCTTTCCCTTTCTTTCTCTTCCTTTAAAGTGTGATAGAAGAACTACATCAACAACAGAAAAAACAAAAAAGAAACTGAAAAGCATTAACAAAGAGACACAAAGTAGTACAATAACAGTATGATCAGAATTGAATTATAGAAAAAGCCACAGAAAACCAACAATAGTTGCTGCATTGCATATTGATATCTTCAAAGTGTATGCTCAGGATAACACATACAGACATACAAGATTGATCGAATGACCAGTCATCAACTATTCCTTATCATTAAGTGACATAATACAATAGTAGAACCATGTTAGCCCTCCTGCACATATGTATCTACATATACACATACATACATTTTTGCCTCTTTCTTTTCTCCTTTCCCTCGTCCCATCTGTTCTTTGCTTTTGAGCAGATTTCCTTCATGTCCCTTAGTTTATATTCCCACCCTTAGGTTCTTACACCAGTGACACAATACGTTGCCTGCTCATGCACCGCTGATTTATTTCACTTATGAGTATGGTTTCCAATTTTGACCATTTGCCTAGAAAGTCCCCAAAACTGTCTTTCTTTATAGCTGAATAATATTCCAATATATAAAAATACCACAGTTTTTTAATCCAGTCTTCTGTGGGTGGACACTTGGGTTGCTTCCACATTTTAGCTATTACAAATTGCGCTGCTATAAACATGGGTGCACATATATCAGAGTGGTATGATGTTTTCAGATCTTCTGGGAATATACCCAGAAGGGGAATAGCTGGTTTGAATGGAACCTCTAGACCTAGTTTGCGGAGAAATCTCCAAACTGCTCTCCACAGTGGTTGTACCAGTCTGCATTCCCACCAGCAGTGTAATAGAGTCCCTATTTCTCCACAGCCTCTCCAGCATTTGTTATTGGATGATTTTTTAATACTGGCCAGTCTTGCTGGGGTGAGATGAAATCTCAGTGTTGTTTTTATTTGCATTTCTCGAATGACTAAGGATATAGAACATTTTCTCATATATTTATTTGCCATTTGTATTTCTTTATCTGAGAAGTGTGTATTCATCTCATATGCCCATTTCTGGATTGGGTCTTTGAATTTGGACAGGTACATGTTTTTTAATTCTTTGTATGTTCTAGATAGAAGACCTTTGTCTGAGGGACAGCCAGCTAGGATTTTTTCCCAATTTGTGGGTTTTCTTTTTACTTTGCTGCTGATTTCTTTAGAGGTACAAAAACTTTTCAGTCGGATGAGGTCCCAATTATTGATTCTTTGAAGTGTTTCCCTTGCAGTTTGATTTTTGTTCATGAACTCCCTGCCTACTCCTATGTCTTCAAGATTTTTACCTACTTTCTCTTCCAATAGATTTAGTTTCTGTTTTAATATTGAGGTCTGTGATCCATTTTGACCTAAGTTTGGTGCATGGTGATAGACTTGGGTCTATTTTCAGTTTTTGGCAAGAGGCGAGCCAGCTTTTCCAGCACCATTTATTAAACAGGCCTTCTTTTTTCCAGTGAGTTTGGTTGACCCCTTTGTCAAATATTAGGTAGCTGAGTGGGTTTTTCATTGTGGTTGCATCTTCCAGTCTGTTCCATTGATCCTCAGGTCTGTTTTTTAGCCAGTACCAGGTTGATTTTATTACAGTAGCTTTGTAGTATAATTTTAGGTCAGGG
>PVLD010034637.1:0-12486 GCA_004027595.1 Dinomys branickii | reverse complement strand
AAAGTAGCACAAAGACAGTACAGTCAAAAATGAATTATAGACAAAGTGACAGGGGAATTAACAATAGTTGCTGTATTACATATTGATAAATTCAAACTGTATGCTCAGGAAAACACATATATTTCTACAATCTTGATCAAACACCCAATCATTAACTGTTCCTTACCATAAAGTGACATAAGTCAATAGTGGAACCATGTTAGCCATCCTTCATAAACATATATACATATATATTTGTCCCTTTTTTCCTTTGCTCCTGCCCCTCATCCCATTTACTCTTTACTTTTGAGCAGATTCCCTTCATACCTCCTAATTTATATTCCCACTTTCAGGTTCTTACACTAGTGATAC
This sequence comes from Dinomys branickii, assembly GCA_004027595.1. Lineage (NCBI taxonomy): Eukaryota > Metazoa > Chordata > Mammalia > Rodentia > Dinomyidae > Dinomys > Dinomys branickii. The sequence continues at coordinate 12,135 of PVLD010034637.1, read as the reverse complement.
AATACGTTGCTTGCATGTGTTTCTCCAATTTATTTCACTTATGAGTATGGTCTCTAGTTGTAACCATTTGCCTATAAAAACCTAAAATTTGTCTTTCTTTATAGCTGAGTAATATTCCATTAAGCCACAGTTTCTTTATCCATTCCTCTATGGATGGGCATTTGGGTTGCTTCCACAATTTAGCTATTACAAATTGCCCTGCTATAAACATGGGTGCACATATACCGTGGTGATATGTTTTTAGATCTTCTGGAAAATATCCAGAAGGGGAATAGCTGGGTTGAATGGGACCTCTAGACCAAGTTTGCTGAGGAATCTCAAAACCACTCTCCACAGTGGTTTCACCATTCTGCATTCCCACCAGCAGTGGAGAAGAGTTCCTATTTCTCCACAGCCTCGCCAGCATTTGTTATTAGATGATTTCTTAATGCTGGCCAATCTTACTGGGGTGAGATAAAATCTCAATGTTGTTTTTGTTTGCATTTCTCAAATGACTAAAGATGTAGAACATTTTCTCATATATTTATTTGCCATTTGTATTTCTTTATCTGAGAAGTCAAAAATTCATCTCAGATGCCCATTTGTAGATTGGGTCTTTGAATTTGGACAGGTTCATGTTTTTTAATTCTTTGTATGTTCCAGCTAGAAGACCTTTGTCCAAGGGACAGCCAGCTAGGATTTTTTCCCAATTTGTGGGTTTTCTCTTTACTTTGCTGGTGATTCTTTAGATGTGCAAAAACATTTCAGTGAGATGAGGCACCAGTTCCTGATTCTTTGAAGTGTTTCCTTTGCAGTTTGATTTCTGTTCATGAACTCTCTGCCTACTCCTATGTCTCCAAGATTTTTACCTACTTTCTCTTCCAATAGATTTAGAGTTTCTGTTTTAATATTGAGATGTGTGTCCATTTTGACTTGAGTTTGGTGCATGTTGATAGACTTGCATCTATTTTCAGTCTTCAGCAAGAGGCACGCCAATTTTTCCAGCACCATTGATTAAAGAGGCTACTTTCTTCCAGTTAATTTGTTTGGCCCCTTCATCAAAGATTAAGTGGCTGATTGTGTTTCTGGTTGTGTCTGTTTTTTCCATTCTGTTCCATTGATCCTCAGGTCTGTTTTTTAGCCAGTGCCTTGTTGATTTTATTACTGTAGCTTTGTAGTATAGTTTCATGTCAGGGATTGTGGTTCTACCTGAGTTGTCCTTGTGTCCCAGAATTGCTTTTGCTATTCTGGGTCTGTTCTGGTTCCAGATGAATTTAAGGTATGTTTTCTCTAAATCTGTGGTGTATGCTAATGGTAGTTTAATGGGAATTGCATTGAATCTGTACAACAATTTTGGTATTATGGCCATTTTCACAATGTTGGTTCTTCCTATCCATGAGCAGGGGATGTTTTTCCATTTATTGAAATCCTCCTCGATCTCTTTTTTCAGAGTACTGTAGTTTTTATTCAATAAATCTTTTACGTCCTTTGTTAGATTGATTCCTAAGTAGTTCAATATCTTGGTTGCTATTGTAAAAGGTACAGTTTCCTTAATTTCTCTCTCAGTCTGTTTGTTGTTTGTGTATAGGAATGCTATTGATTTTTGCGTGTTGACTTTGCATCCAGCTACTCTACTGAATTTGTCAATTAATTCCAGGAGTCTTCTTGTGGAGTTTTTGGGGTCTTCCATATAAAGTATCGTATCATCTGCAAATAGTGAAGCTTTTACTTCTTCCTTTCCTATCCTTATTCCTTTTATTTCTCTCTCTTGTCTAATTGCTCTGGCTAATGTATGCAGAACTATGTTGAACAGGAGTTGTGACAGTGGACATACTTGTCTTGTTCCTGAGTTTAAAGTGAAAGCTTTCAGTTTTTGTACATTTAAACTCAAGGCTTTTATCGGTAAATGGACACATCTAGAAACCATACTCATAAGTGAAATAAAGAAGATCTCCATGGGTAAGCTATGTATTGTCTCACTAGTGCAAGAACCTGAAAGAGTGAATAAAAATTAGGAGGTATTATAGACATTGTGAAATGAAAGGAAAATGCTCAAAAGTAAGGGGTAACTGGGGTGTGGGAGATGAGAAAGGAAACAAGGGGAAATTATGTATGTATGTATATACAGGATAGCTAACAGTTGTACTACTGTCTTCTATTGCTTTACTGAAAGGAACAGTCAGTGATTACTGGTTCGATCATTATTGCATGTCTGTATTTGTTTTCTGAGAAACCACTTTGAATATCTCAATAGTAATACAACAACCATTGTTAAGTTCCTACCACTTTGTCTGTAACTCTTTATTGTTTGTGTTGTTCTTACACTATTTTGTAAGTGGATAACTGTTTTACAGTATGTTTTCTTCCTTTATTCTTGAAATTAAAAAACATTTTTTATACTTGTGTATTTTATTTCTTCAATATTTTTAAATTTTATTTTTTATTCACAAATAATAAATATTCCTATTTATGAGGTATAATGTGATGTTGTAGTATATGTTTATAATGTGAGATGATTAAAGTAGGCTAATTAACTACCCCATCATTTCACAAACTTTTCTGTGGTGAAAGCATTTTTAACATACTTGTGATGGATAATTTTGGGTGTCACCTTAACTCCATTAAGAAATGTGTAGAGAACTGATAAAGTATTGTTTTCAGGTAAGTTGGTGAGGGTTTTTTCAGAGAAAATTGGCTTGCAAACAACAAATGATTAGGGAAGCCCCTCCCTCAATGTGGATGGGTACCATCCAATCAGCTCTTCATAGAACAGGAAAGCGAAGAAGGGGGAAGTTCAAGCCTGGCCTCATTGAACATGCCTATAATCTCAGTGCTTTGGGAGGCTTAGGCAGTAATATTGCAAGTTTGAACACAGCTTGGGCAAGTTAGCAACTTAGCAAGATCTTCTCTCAAAATTTTAAAAAATACCGTTAGAAAGGACTGGGATATAGCTTAATACAAAGGCCCTGGGTTCTATTACCAGTACTGTAGGAAAGGGGTCAGGTCTCTATACATTTCGCTTGCTTTTGCTCTTCGACATGAGACAACAGTTTCTTTGGCCATTGGGAATTGCACCAGTGGCCCTCTAGGGGCTCCCAGGACCTTGGTGTCAGACTAGGGGCTACATCTTCTGCTTCCCTGGTTCTGAGGCTTCCAGCTGGTGTTAAACTAACCCTCTGGCTCTTACTGCAGGGTTCTCTGATTCTCGAGCTTGCAAATGGTTTATCATGTGATCATGTGAACCAATCCCCTAATAAATCCTTTTCTGTTTCTCGGGAGAATCCTGATTAATACATTGCTATTTTAAGCATTATGAAATGTATACACACAGATGTGCTATGGGCAAATAATGGATGAAGAATCGCCTATTCAATAAATAGTATTGGGAAATTGAATATCCACAAATAGAAAAGTGAAATTTGAACCTTATGTCACATCATGTACAGAAACTAACTGAAAAAAATGACCTGCAAATGGACTTTTTCCAGTGTACATGTGTTTTTGAAGTTAGGTATAGTTGTGCGATGCACTTTTAAACGCTTTTAAGCCAGCTTATGACTGAGGGAGTGTGTGTCAATAAGGAAAAACCCACAATACCTAAGTGGCATGGAAAACTCTTTAAGTATATGGCAAAGAGTCATCCTGCCCAATCTCCCATATCTGCAGAAGGTTTTGTAATATTAATAAATTATCTTGTTATGCTACACCACTGAGAACTTGCAGGTTATTATGGTAGTATGTCTTGATTATTCTGACTAATACAGCAAAGTTAATTAGCAGCTACTCTGAAACCTTTGAACTCTCAAATTTTTGGAATGTTGCTTCTGCTTTGGGAATCAAGATGCATTATTTTACATACATATTCACTCATGCTGCTTTCTCAAATTCTGATTAGCATAAAGGTCCTAGAGAGATGTTAGCACCCAAAAATTCTGGTGACTCTGTAGTAAGTTTTAAATGTTCTCACATATAGATGTTGGGACAATGGAACGAATAGTTTTTGGAGCTTTGGAACTATACTTTATGTCTGAAGTTATTTCTGTTGGCATTAAAATATGTTCTGGATTGTGGCATTTCAAATTTGATGACTTTTACCTGCCAGTTAGATAAATTCTATTACATAAGATATAATGGAAATTTGATTTAGTTTCCCAAATTTCTAGATGAGAAATTTTAAAGATTCTAGGACAATTATAATCAACCTCTCTCACTTTTGTTTCACATATTTCTGTGTTTTATCCTATTTTGAATCAAAACCATGTCATTATTTCTTTGACCCATTTGGAGACAATATAATATTTTTTGTTAATTAAGGAGCTTGACAATGAAGATAAGTGTTTTCTTTTTTAAATTATCATCAGTGATCTTGTAAAGTTACTTCATACCTCTAATATGATTTTACTAATCACTTTGTATAAGTATATCCATTTTCATTTATGCTTCACATATGTATTGTATTCATATATTTAAAAGTATTTATAGCAGTTCTACAACTTTCTTAACTGTACTGTACTATAATTATAACCCAAGGATTAGCTGCCTGGAAATCCTTAATTCTTTGAGCTTTATGAGAGTTGAATATGCTCTTCCTCTGATGTCAAATAAATTGCCCTGAGATACAGTCCCTCAGGTGGTGGAAATTCTAACGTGATGGCCATGATGTCTGACTTTTCCTTAGGTCAGTCCACACTGTGGCCTGATTTGCTGTCGTCCTGTGCATAATAGCAGCTGCTGTCTTCTCTCTACACCTACATCATCTCTAGCTTGGAGCACTGTCTGCATCAACACAAAATGCCATTGTGACAGATTTTTACTGAAGATTGTAGGGGTAATAGAGGAACTGAAAACTCAGAACAGTTAACACAAGCCATGTAAAACTGAATTACAGGCACTCCCATTCTCCAGAATGTATTGGCTGTGCTCATCATTGGGAATTTCTGAATGCACATTTTCCTTCTCAAGCTGCAGCATCTTGGCACTGTCCTGGGTTCTCTTTTATTTTCACACTCTCCTCACATAGCCCCTTCCTTCATTTCTCAAAGTGCTCAATCTCACACTATCAGATTCTTTTAATCCTGCCCATTTGAAGCTCATACTTCCCCTTATTCTAGTGTGTGCTATAATTTGCCTAATCCCATCTTGAACTCAAGCCTGGTCCTACTTTTACATTTTATAAACCTTAGCTAGGGATCCTGCCAGACACAGGTCATCTACTCTTGTTAGATACCCTCTGGAAACATATGCCTTCAGATTAGCATATTTATATCATCATATTGTTTGACTTGGGACTCCTACTCACAGATCTTTAGAACAAAGAGAAAGTAGTGTGAAGTATCAAGGCTTTCAAGAAGCATAAAAAGAACTAGACAGCTTTGCGGGCAGGCATAGCATGTGAGAGGACAGGAATATTGTTGAGTGTAGTCAGTGGTGGCAGAGAGGTCAGAGTGGGCTGTGTAATGAAATATCTTGGGAAGTATCCTGTGGACAGATAAAAGCTATTGGGGTTAAAGAAGTAAGGTTAAAGAACCAAAAACATCTTGCTCAAAACTGCTTTCTGGGAATGGAATGGAATCACAGAGAAAAATTATAAGATGTGTAATCCTAGGGGAAGTGCAAAATGTCTGTGCTGAGGCACAGCAAGAGTGATGAAAGAAAAGGCCTTTGAGAGTTACTGTCATGAGATTGATGGGGCTTGGCATCTGGTTGCACCATTGAGTCAGTGAGATGATGAAGCCAGCTTGAGCAGTTTAGGGGAGTGACAGTGTGTTCTCTGAGATGGGAGAAAAAGGAAGCAGGATCAGTTTGGCATGGGGGTGAAGGAGGTTGTGGATTCACTTATGCCCCTGGTTTGCTTGAAGTGCCTCTTAAAGCTGTCATGTACCCTTAGGCCCTAGCACCCACAGATTTAAGGTATGTAATTTGAGGGCCATGCCATTACTAAAGCATGAATGTTAATCAAGAAGTCAAAAATGGTGTTTAGGAATGAGTCATGTAGCATATGAGTGAGTCTCACACATCCACTTTTTTGCAGATGGGGAAAATTCAGAAACGGGGACAAGGCTGATGGCGATGAGTAGAGTAAGAAGGAGAAAGTGAATACAGTTCAAGCAAGTGGAGTTTGAGGAGTGACCCTCACAGTTAGAGGACGTATTTAAACCTACTGAAAAGTCAGAAAGGGAGCTAAAGTAGTATCAAGACCAAAGGTGTAGATTAGGAAGCATAAGTCTAGTTCTACTTGCTTAACGGCAGCCTTTGACATTGTAGCATTGTTAGATGATGTGGAGATGAGAAGCAGGCCCCAGCATTCGGAGTTTGCTCTACTTTGTCTAAGACATCCCATCGGAATTGGCACAGACAGGTAGGTCTTTAACAATTTGTGAAAGGAGTAAAATAAGTAATGAATTTGGAACAGACGGGAAAATCTAATCTGAATTAGCAGAATTATATCTTTGTTATTTCTGCTTGCCATGGATGGAAAACAAACTTGGTATTTAAAGCCAGAAGATGTATTAAGTTTTCACTCCTGAAACTCTAATTTTTCATATTTTAATTTCATTTATGTCTCCATGATGCTACACATACACACACACACACACACATGCAAAACAAACTTTGCAGTAGTTTTTGTTCTCCTCCCTAACAAACCTAGTCTTTCTGTCCTCCCTGTAAACCCATTGGCACACTCATCCAGAGTTATTATGATGCATTTTTACTCCAAAAGACATCCTGAAAAGTTATTTATGAATGAAGAAACTCATGGTGATCGTGTAAAAACATTGAGTTAGAAAATGAATTCCTGAGATTTTTCAAGGACAGTAGATTAAACTGAAGCCATGTTCTGCAATAACATTTGCTGATGCCAAGTTAGTGGTTGTTATGGTTTATATCCACAATGGCCCCCCAAAGCCTCGTGTGTTTGGAAGGTGATTTTTTTTTTTTTTTTTGCGGTACTGGGGATCGAACTCAGGACCCTGCGCTGGCTAGGCAAGCGCTTATTCCACTGAGCTATATCCCCAGCTGGAAGGTGATTGGATCATGTGGGCAGGCACTGCAGTTGTCATGCTCTTGGGAGATGGGGCCTGGTCAGGGAGGTAGGTCACTGAGAGCCCTGACCAGGAAGAGTATGTCTCTCTTCCTGGCTCTTCCTTTCTCTGCTTCCTGGCTGAGGCGACAAGCACTTTTCATCCACCCAGGCAATTTTACCATGCCATTTCTTCCTTGGAACCAGCCAAACAGAGACTAACAGTGAGCCCAAATAGACTTTTCTTCCTTTAAGTTGGGGATATGTGGTATTTTATGCCAGAGATGAAAAAAGTGACTAAGACAATGGCTGAAATCCAAATCACATCTTTTGTCAGCCCAGCACTGTACATGCCTGTGAATAATTGACAGGTCTTGAAATCCCTGAGTGATCTGTAGAACTTGTCTCTAGGAATAAAAATTGCTCCCTTCAGGACAGTTTGAGTCTGAAGTGTTTATAAGCAAGTCCTTTCTGTGCATACAAAATATTTGGCTTCTTAGAGTCAGAGACAAATTCATGAGACCAACTCTCCAGCACGGGCTGGGTGATTCTTTTCAACCTGTGTAAACATTTTGGTTCTTAAAATGAAGCTTGGCTGTCCATAAACTGGAATGACAAGAATTTATTCAAGTTTAAATAGTATGTAGGATCTGAAAATATCAGCATCAGTGCCCTAATTATATCTAGAATTTCTTGTATCTCATGCATATTGAGACTTTTCTCCTTCCAAAATATATTTTAAAGGGAGATGGAAGAAACCATTGCCTGATGACTTTAAAGGAAACAATTGATTGTCTAAAGGCCTATATATTTCTTGGATTGTTTGGTTTTACTTTGGCTTAGAAGACAGAAGAAAGGGGCCAGAACCAATTGTCTGGCATCTTAATTCACTATGTGTCCTACACATTAATTCAATTTAGCCAAACTGCACTCATCTCTTTTTCCACATTCCTATCTACCACCCACTCAACTACCTAATCAGGAAAGCTAGAAACTTTCAGAGACTTCTGCTTCTTCACCAATTTGCACATTTCACTGACTTTCTCTTTTCAAAATCTATTCCATTCATTCCTCTGCTTTCCCACCACTTTGATTAGTTCTCTACCAAGTCTCATCTGCTCTGTGGTATTAGTATCCTAATAAAGTTCAAAAAACTTACCATTCCAATTCCCAGTAATCAATTTAGGTCTCCTTACAAAATGACCCTTCCATATTGGAATCTGATTATTACAATTTAAGACCCCTCAATGGTTTCTCGTGACTTCAGGACAATGTCTAAACTTTTAGTACATCCTCTAAGGCTTTCGCTTTATTACTTGACATCTACAGTCCTTCCTTAATCAAAGTCCACCATTCTACTGTGTGACCAAATGTTTCCATCATATCATGTGATTCCATTCCATTCTATCAAGTTCTGTGTATGTGCTGTTTATTTCATGTACTCTGCATAGACCCTTTTCTCTATCTATGCTACTTTCCCTGTCCCTTGGCTGATTGGAGGACTACTAGTTATCTTTTAAGAACATCTTATCTTTGTAGTGGTCTGTTCTGTTTTCCTTATCTCCACTCTCACTAAAGCACTTACAACATTGGCTTGAATGATATTATCTGAATGTCTTTGTTATCAGTCTGGCAGCAAGTTAAGAAGGGGCTATGATCCATTTATCTTTGATCCCTAGCACCTAAGCTTCCTATAATGAAGGGAGGAAGATAAGTTATATGGCCACAGTACCAAAGTCTCAAAGAAAGCATAACACTATTAAAGGAGATTAAGTGACAGAATCTTCTTAGACACTGTAGTCCATTTTGCTGTTTGTGTTTTGTGGAGACTGGAGTCTGGAATCCATTTGTTTCAAGGAGGCATCAGTGCTGCTGCACTGGGGACATGGTATTAATAAAATAAGTGGAAGGTGAGTCTCCATCTTCCATGCACCTGGTGCAGACAGGAAATCCTCACTCAGAAGGCCCATGAACTGCTCTCACCGGGGTTCATGTGTGGGCACTCCCTGCATGTGCCCAGTGCTGAGTGAGGTACTGGAGCGAGCACTCCATGAGCTACTGGCACTGCAGTTTGGGTCTGGGCTTAACTTGTGCCCTGACCTCCGGGAGGTCATAGACACAGCCAGTGTGTGATTGCTGTTGGGGTAGCCCACACCTGGCTCCTATGAGTGGCCTGAACTGACTGGAGACACAGAATCAGGCGGTTCACAAATTGTTGACACTGCAGTTTATGTCTGGGTTTTGCCTGTACCCTAAACTGCCTGGAGTCACAGGAGCACTGGTCCGGGATCGCACCATCAGTGCAACCAGATTCTGGGTCATACACGTAACGTGAACTGCAAGGGGTCGCAGAATCAGATGAACTACCATCAACTGACATCACAGTTCACATCTGAGTCCTCAGAGAGCTAGGTACACTTCACCATCAACAAGAATACCTCAGACTAAGCAGCGCATCACAGTGGACACTGAGGGGCAGGCCTGACCACCAGGAAAACTAGGGCTACTAGTGATCTTTACTGAAATGCCAGAAAAGAGGGAGACTGAATGTTCTGCCTCTAGCATCAAACATGACAAGGCAAAGGACTAAAACGCAATCTCAGAACTCTACCCCACTCAGAACAAGTCCAGAAGACATAAACGTAGAACTTGGTAAAAACACACGTGAAATTGCTGAAATGATTGCAATTGAAGTAAAGAAACAACTCCATGTATACAGTTTTAGTCTTTGAAATGTGGCAGGCCAATTTTTCCAGCACCATTTATTAAAGAGGGTTTTTTTCTTCCAGTAAACATGTTTAGCCCCTTTGTTGATGATAAGATGGCTGAGCATGTCTGAAGTTGTTTTAGCCTCTCCTAATCTAGTCCATTGATTCTGTCTGGTTTTGTTTCCCTATGCATACTGTTTTTATCACAGTAGCTTTGTAGTATAATTTGAAGTCAGTGATTGTGATTTCCCCACTTTTCCTTTGTTGCTCAGAATTGTATTTCCTATTCTAGGATTCTTCTGCCTCCAGATGAGTTTTAGAAATGTTTTTTCTAGTTCTGTGAAGTATGCTAATGGTATTTTGATTGACATTGCATTAAATCTATATAACAATTTTGAGAGTATGGCCATTTTCACTATGTTGCCTCTTCCTATCCATGAGCAGGGTATCTTTTCATTTTCTGAAATCCTCTTCAATTTCCTTTTTCATAGTACTATAGTTTTCAGTGTAGAGAGCTTTAATTTCCTGTGTGAGATTGATTCCTAAGTACTTCAGTATTTTCAATGCTATTGTGAAAGTTGTTGTTTCCCTAATTTCCCTCTGTGAGCTTGTGATTTGTATATAGGAATGATACTGATTATTGAGTGTTGACTTTGTGTCTAGCTATGTGACTCAATCTGGTTATGAAATCTAGAAGTCTTTTGGTGGAATTTTTGGGATCTTCTATGTCAAGTACCATGTCATCTGCAAATATAGATAATTTAAATTTTTCATTTCCTACCTTTATTCTTTTTATTTCTTTCTGTTGTATAATTGCTCTATTTAATATTTCCAGCACTATATAGAATGCAAGTGGTGATAGTGGACATCCTTGTCTTGTTCCTGATTTTAGACAGAAAGCTTTCACTTTTGGACTGTTCAGTATGATGTTGACTATTGATTTGTCATAGATGGCCTTTATCAGATTATGATAAAGGCCATCTATTCCAATTTTGTGTAAGTGTTTTCTATCATGAATTCGTGTTGGACTTTGTCAAATACTTTTGCTACATCTATTGAGATGATCATGTGGATTTTGTCCTTGGTTCTGTTAATATGGTGTATTCCATTTGTTGATTAGCTTATGTTGACCCATCCCTGCATCCCTGGGATGAATCCTACTTTTTGGGGTTTTTTGCCATTCATTTCCAATTTCATTGCACAGCTTTGGGGACTGTTCTGTGCATATGATGTTCCAGGATCTTATAATTAACAGATCACACCTACTTCTCCAGCCCACTCTTGCCATACACTAATCTCCTTTCTCATTACATGGTTGTATATGGCTAAAGATGGGCTTCCTTTCCAGAGGTCTTAACAAGAAATAACTATTTGCAGGAGTGAATGATGCGTGGTCAGTGGGATCAATATCAAACTGATGAACAGAATTCCTTACATTTTAAGAACTGAAAGAAGTGTGTAAGGTAACCCAATCCTGACTCCTTGAAGAGCTGAAAAACATTGCCTAATTCATAGAACATGAACTCAGAGACGGGAACTGCTGATGACTATTCAGTCCCTGCAATTTAGGTCACAGGGATTTGGACACCTGTACTATATTCACCATTAGAGGACACTTCCAGCAGTGGTATCTCTGGTCAGTCTAATCACTGTGGGGTTTCTACACCACCCCTATTCCCTGTGCATAGAAACATGACTGACAGTTATCAGCTCAGCATGTAAACAAAGCCCATGTAGAATTTAAAGCCCTTACTAATGAGAAGGGGTGTTTATCAAAGAACACTGTTGTTTATTCTGTTGGATTTCACATGCAAAAATATTGTCTGGGAGTTTTGCAGTGATATGTGAGGGAAAGTGAGGAATTTAGCTATCAAGGAAGATGCAGATAGACCGAAATGACAAGTGCTATAGCCTTCAAATATGTCTTAAGCCAATTTTACAAAGAAATTAATTAACTTATTCAATTAATTTAATCTAATGTTTATTAAATTTACATGTGTATTTGCTATTCCCCTGGCAGGTAGAGAGTATATGTTTAGGTCTGATGTAAGGGGATATTTCAGGTAGTCAATATATTCTTGATAATTCCTGTATTGGTACTACAAATCAGGTAGTTTAACACAATAGAAATTTATTTTCTCATGGTTTGGAAACCTACAAGTCTGAAATCAAGTGATTGGCATGGCCAAGCTCTCTATGAAAGTTCTAGATGAGGACTTTTTTGTCTCTTCTGAGCTTGGGGTAGTTGCTCACAAGCCCTTGTCTTCCTTTGCTTGTAAATGTTTTGCTCCCCTTCTTCATGTGCTACTCGGGCTATCTCTGCATTCATGGGATTTTCTGTCTATCTCTTTCACTTTAGGCTGACCATATTTTATGCTGCTATAAAATTCAAAATAATTTGTCAGTCTTCCATGAAATTCATGGTGG
>PVLD010034636.1:0-12486 GCA_004027595.1 Dinomys branickii | reverse complement strand
AAAATTATACACCACGACCAGGTAGGATTCATCCCAGGAATGCAGGGATGGTTCAATATTCTCAAATCAATTAATGTAATACAATATATTAATACAGTCAAAGATAAAAACCACATGATTATCTCAATAGATGCAGAGAAGGCTTTCGACAAAGTCCAACATATATTTATGTTAAAAACCTTAGAAAAAATAGGAATAGGTACATTTTATTATCTGAGAGTCAGGTTAAACTAGTTACTGTTGTAAATGAAACATAAATTGATCAACCATTCTGGTTTGCTCAGAACTGAGGGTTCTCCTGGGATGGGGGACTTTTAATATTAAAAATGAGAATACGTTGGACAAACATGTTTACCCTAAAACTGGTGTATTTGCTAGTAGATATGGTAAAAGAGTTTAATGAATGTCTTTCAATCCTCTGGTTTAGGTAATAGTGAAATATTATCTATGATTGAGATAGGTGAACACCACTCAGGAAGGAAACCGGAGAGAAAGAGAACTATTTTTGAGGGATAGTGATCAATAACAGCAATTTTCAAGAGGCTAGTGAATGGAAAACTGTATCAGAGATTACAAAAGTCTGCTGGTGTGCTTCTGGAGCCCTAGTAGTGATAAGGAATATTAAGCACAGAGGTGAAACTTTGGAAGCAGTGGAACTTTCCTACACAGCACAAAGAATGCATATACAAACTAGGAAATGTGTGGTATGGTGTGAACTTCTGGGGTCAGCATGACCTACCCAGGGTCAGTCTTTCCATCCTAATTAAGATATTTGTTACAGGTAAAAGAAACAGTTGCTGATGTCTAGAGTAAATTAGTCACAAAAAATTCTGCTCCTCATTCTGTCTCCTGGCTTCTCATAAATGCCTGAAGTCCAGCCTTGGAGCTGGTATGTACTCTTAATTATTTCAAGAACTGGCATTGCTTGCCTCATAGTAAAAGTGTCATGAAATTACTGTAAGGTTGCATGAGTTTGGGCCATAAATCTTACTCACTTCTGTTACATCTCATACCTTAATTCGCTGGGGTATAAAATGCCACTTACACCGGTTCTTAGTTCACTTAATCATAATTAAATGACCTCAGAGGGCATTAATTCATTGAGGCTGTAGCTTTGAAGTGACACAAATAACAAACTTAGTTTGCCATGTGAACGGATTCCTCCACACTTTTACATTTGCCACAGACCTTGTGGAGCATATAATGCCTGCTTTTTGGTGTGGGCATATGCTCTGGTTATACAGAACATCTGGGCCACAGATGTGATTGAGGAGACCAGCTAAATAGTCCCTTTTGGAATTTTGTTGCACCATCTTTAGGCCCCCATAACCTTTTCTTGGTTCTTTCAGTTCTCCAAAGTATGAATGTTTGCTCATGTTGAGCCTAGATGAGAGGTCATATAGCACTTCTTTCTTTACCTTTTCATGCTTGACTTATGCTTTATGCAAAAAAGATGATCTCTAAGGAATTAGTAACCCAAGTGCTTTAATACTTCACCTGAGGTGTAAGGTTCCTTAAGCTCGTGTCTTTAATGGTAATGCCTCTCCTAAGATCCAGACCATCAAGACAAATAGCCCTGAGATCATTGCCTTTTGGACACATCATTCAGTTTGGCAAAACCTTGTCTTCCCATCTAAATGGATTGATTTCAACTTCACCAGTGCAAATACCACCCTTCGAAGCCCCCTTGAAGTTTGCGGTAGGTAAAATAGTGTCTCCAAGTCCCAGAGACATTCATATCCTATTTTCCAGGACCTGCAAATATGTTAGTTTAGTTGACAAAGGAGAATTAAAGCTGCAAAACGGAATGAAGGCTGCTAATTAACTAATTTAAAATAGGAGATTATGTTGGACTATCTTGTTGGACCCATAAGGTTACTTAGAAATGCAAAGTGGAGGTAGAAAATGGCAAATTCATATAATAAAATAATAAAGGGGATGAAAAAAGGAATTAAATTGTATTAGGTACATGTACTGACTCCCAACAAGGAATGTAAACATTATGTACCACAAACACGTACTAATTTAAAAAAATGCATACAAAAATGAAAAAAAAGTCTCTAATGGGAGAAAATGTAGCAGAATCTTAAGCAAATGCCTTTTGAAAAATAGTTCAAAACATTAGTGTTATCACTCCAAACTCAGACCTTTATCTTTGGCTAGTTTTATCACTTCAAACTTTACTCCTCAGAGATAGAAAAGCTTTCCTTATTGGAACTATAACAGCAGCAGGCTGAAAATGATTCTTAAGAAACAGACCAGGAAACTGATGATACTTTTATAAGTATTTACAATAGCAAATCTATGTACTGTTTTACATCTGTTTTAAAGGGGATAAAAGAAGGGGCAGAAACAGTGTACTTATTGGTGGTTTATATAGTGCCATGATGGCAAAGTTATTGTAAGCTGCATAAATAGCACACTCAAGATCATTTCACACTCCCGAGTGGTTAGAGAAGTGCAGTTTATAAAACAAAAGAAAAAACCAACTATTCCCATTCAAGAAGGCATCAAAAACTAGTTTTGAGAAAAAAGATGAAAGGGTCACTTTCTAACTTCTGGGGAGTTTATGACAGAGAGAGAGAGAGAGAGAGAGACAGAGACAGACAGAGACAGAGACAGAGACAGAGACAGAGAGAAAGAGTAGGGGGGTAGAGAAAGAGAGAGAACTATAGAAGATAGGCACAGAGAGATGTAATGTTATTTAAAGAAGGAAGAACATGACTGCTAGCCAAGGAATGCACATGACCTTTAGAAGCTGGAAGAATCAAGGAAATAGATTGTTTCTCTGCACCTCCTCAAAGGACTTCAGTCCTCCTGATACCTTGATTTTTGTCTTATTGAGATCCTTGCTACACTTTTAACCTCCAGAACTACACATGATCTTACAAAAGGCTGAGAGATTATTAACCCCCAGAATTATAAGATAACATACTTTTTAAAGCTACTGAATTTGTGTCATATATTTGTGCATTCTATGGGCTATCAAAACAAAGAATTCATTGATTTCAATTTCAAAACCATACATATAATTTTTTTTTGCTGGAGAATTAAACCCAGGGTCTTTGTGTTCTGCTACATTGCTAACTTTTTAAAATTTTTTAATTTGGAGACTGAGTCTCACTACATTGCCCCAGATGTGCTTGAACTCTTGCCTCAACCTTCCATAGTGCTCAAGCTTACACATGTGCACCTCCATGCCCAGCTGGTAATTTGTTTTAGAAACACTAGACAAAGCCCATTTGACCCTTTTTGTCTTTCAACCTATCTAATTAGATGACAAATCTGGTGGTACTTTTCCAGCCACATTTCTCAGATTTTTATCATTTTTATTGACATTTTCCACCTGCTTTACAATTTTTTTGTTTTACCCATTCCACAGTTTCTTGCTCCAAATGATCCTGTATAAGAATTCCAGAAGAAATTTTTTCAAGTATGATTTTCAGCATGTTATTCCCTTTTGTCTTACACATCCTGTCTGTGTCTTTCTCTGCCTGTCTCTGTCTCTGTCTCTCTCTCTGTCTCTTTCATAATCAGATCAAGGCATTCTACTGGTAATTTCCCAGATAAATTTAGGTAAAATTAGGTATTTATACATTCTACAGGCTATCAGAATTTCATTGATTTCAGTTCTGAAGCCACACATGTAATTCAAATGTATATTTACTGCTTTAAGGTGATAAACATGAACTGAGCCAGGTGTAGTGGTGCATGCCTGTGACCCCAGCACTTGGGAGAATTTCCATGAGTTTGAGTCTAGTGTGGGCTACATAGTGAGTTTAAGACCAGCCTGAACTACATAGTGAGACCCTGTCTCCAAAAAAAGTGAACTGAAAGAACTACAGGGTATGGAATAATTAAATACTACATTTTGCTTGCATTAGAGTCACAATGTGAATGGCAAACACTGCATATCTCATAGCTTCTTTTAAGTAGTGTGAAGAGCTTCTAGACATGGAAGGTGATCACCCCACAGTAGGAAAACAGCTCTGGTGACCTGCGGGAGCTTTGCTAGGGGCTCATTTCTTCCCTACCTCTCCTTTTCTTGGGTTTTTGTTTTTGTTTGTATTCAACCAGAGCTGCCTTCATTGCATTTTCTGTTAGCATGGAGCTTGGTGCAGTTTGGTGTATGGGTGGGTAGGTGGCATGGGTGAGGAGACAAAGCTCCTTGTCAATGTCTGTGCTTTTGATGGTCAAAGGTCCTTCACCAGCTTCCCTTTCACCCATTCCATGACTAATGAACTGAAGGTGATGGTGGAACCATAGTCAAATATTTTAAACCTGGTGATAGAGACCTCTATGAAGCGGCTCTCAGCAGGATTTAAAATTAACCAATTAGGGGCTGGGGATATAGCTCAGTGGAATAAGCGCCTGCCTAGCAAGCGCAGAGTCCTGAGTTCAATCCCCAGTACCGCCAAAGAAAAAATAAATAAATAAATAAAATTAACCAATTGGCTTTCCTTATTTACTTGTAAACCTGTCCAAGGCCTAGGCACCTTGTCTGGAGATGGGCAGTGGAGTCATAGTAAGTGAACTTTTGTGAGTCACTGGTCCCAAATGAGGCCTGTAGTAGAAAGGATAAGATAAGGCCACAGCTGAGGGTGCTGGGTTCCAACTAAAATTAACTAAAAGGAGACTGTAGCTGCAGGCTCCACACTCCTATAATAAATGTTAACCTGGAGATAACATAGCCTCCTAATTAGCATACTTTACTGACTGGGAAAGTCTTTGAACTATCTCCCCAAATCCTCTCAGATTACTGTGTTTTCTTCAGCATCTCCCTCCTTCATCTGAGAACCAAATAAATATGGACCACTCAGAGAAGTTCTTTGTCTTAGCCACCAGAGAATCTCAAATTCTGTTAGAGGGTTTCCAACCTCCTGGAGCTCTAAAATCATACCACTTGACTCTTTTATTTAAGCCTTCATTGTACGCTCATTTGCGAGATTGCAGGCTTGATCGGGTTGCAATTAACTATGGGATAATATTAACCTGATACCTGGAATCTACAAGTTCCCCTCTCCTGTAATTTCATGAAATCACCATATACCAGAGGATCCACCAATGCAGTTCCAACATTTTTAGATGTCTTGTCAAGGGCCCCCTCATTTCCAGGATTTTCATAATGATCCACAACCTTCTTGTGATAGAGCTGGGTCAGAGCTGGAAGTTCCTGGCAGGCAGCCACGGGCTCTGGAGCAGCAGAACAGATGCCTCACCCACTTCTCACCCTCAAACTGGTTGCTCCAGTGGGCACCATCTTAAGGGGTTGAGCCTATGCAGGTGTACCACCCACTTTTAGCATGTTATAGTTGCTCAGGAATAATTTATAGCTTTATAATGCATCAAATCTAAACTTCTTACTCTGGTCTCTATGATTTCAATGTCAGAATGTGGGATTTAGAGGAAAGTCCCTTATTATTTGCAAATCATTTATGTAAATGTAAGAAATTTTTATTAAAACTAAGGAAATTTTGTTGCATGGTAATAAGGCCAATATGTAGCTATCTTTCCTCTACAGAAAAGCTAGTTTCACTTAGGGAAAAATTGAGGACAGGATTCTATGCTCACATTCCATCACACAATTGCAGGTGGAGCATCTGAAAATCTGAAATGCTAAATTTTTGGGTGCAAACATGGTGCCACAAGTGGAATATTCTACACCTGACTTCATGTGATGGGTCTTAGTTATAATACAGGTGCACTAAATGTCTTGTATAAAATTACCTTAAGGTGATGTGTATAAGTTATATATAAAACATAATTTTGCATTTAGACATGGGTCTCATCCCTAACATAACTCATTGTTTATGTGCAAATATTCCCAAATCCATAAAATGTCCAAAATTAGAAATACTTCTATTTTCAAGCATTTTGGATAAAAGATAATCAATTTGTAGTTTACAAGTGCAGTTTTTCATGAATGTTTTTCAAAAGGAAGTTTTCAGTTTCAGTTATCTCTCACTGTACAGAAAAACCACCCCAAAACCTAGGGGCTCAAAACAGTAACAACTTATTATTTCTCATGATATTGCTGGTTGGCTCTTTGACTCTTCTGCTTCAGTGATATTTATGGGGATTATTCTGTGAGCCCAGTTCAGCTGGTTTGTTGTTTGGTGTTTGCTCTCTGTGTACTCTCTCATCTTCCAGGCCCTTCTAAATATCTTCTTTCTTGAGGCCACACTTGCTCTCTGTCTCTCTGTCTCTGTCTCTGTCTCTCTCCTCTCTGTTTTTCTTTCTTTCCTCTCTCTTCCTTTTATTTATTTATTTATTTTTGACACAGGGTCTTGCTATGTAGTTCAGGCTGGCCTTGAACCCACAGTGATTCTCTTGCCTCACCTCCCAAATGCTGGGATTACAGGCATGCACCACTGCTCCTGGAACTATCCAGGCTTTCTCACATGGCAGCTGGGCTCCAAGAGAAAGAATTCTTAGGAGACAAGCCCCTTTATTATCCTTGATAATACTCTAGTGGCTGAAACAATTACAAGGTTAAGCCAAGTCAATATGGGTGGGGATTATACAAGGATGTAAAAAATGGGAACCACCAATGTAAATTAACTATAATTTCTTTCTCTTATTTATTCTGAGCTTTTTTTGCAATCAATAGACTTTTTTGAGGGTACTGGAGATTGAATGCACAACCTTCACACTGAGATACATCCCAAGAACTTTTTAAATTTTGAGACAAGTCCTCAAATTGCTCAAGCTGGCCTCATACTTGTGATCCTTCTGCCTTCGCGACCCAGTGTGCTGTACACACAGGTGTGTGCCACCATGCCTGACTCAACAGAATATATTTAATACCAGTATTATATTTACTGAAAAGTTGAGCAGATAGTGCAGAGTTCTCACATACTGCACACCCCCTCCAGTTTCACCAGTTAATATCTGGCATTACAGTGCGAATTGCTGTAGTTGCAACAAGAGCTACTTGTTGCAGCTGAGACACTACTGGTATATTATTATTAGCTGAAGTCCACAGTTTATATTAAAATGCACTCTGTGTTGTACATTGTGGTGGGTTCTGCCAAATGCATAATGCTGTGTATCTGTCATCACAGTGTCATACAAAATGGTTTCAATGTCCTAAATATCCTATATGTTCTGTCTATTCATCCATCCCTCCTCCCCTAGGATCCTTGCCACTTCCTAATCCTTTACTGTCTCTATAGTTTTGCCTTTCCCAAACTGTAATAAAGCTGGAATCACATGGTGTGTGGTATTTTCCCGTTGGCTTCTTTCATGTAGCAATATGCATTTGTTCTTTTTTTCTTCTGTGGAACTGGTACCACAAGCAGACTAAAGAGAACAGATTATATCCACAGGGCCTTCTCGCTCTTAGGATTTCCCCCAGGTATTGATTTGGAAGACATCTGAATAGTTTTCATAAGGAACCCAGATAGGATGAGAAAATAAGCAGACAATTATGCCAGCCATTAGATGTATCTGGCTAAATTCAGAAAAACAGTTGTGGTAGGTCATTAAAGTATCTGTTCTTAATGAATCATGCCTCCTATTATCTATATGCCTTTATGGTTCTCTCCCACACTGACCCATGGCCAAGAGACTTGCACCATTGGAACAATAAGAACTAGGGCACAAACAGAAGCCTGAAAAACCCTTGTACACTGATCTTGTCCTCTCTTCCTTCTGGGATCTGTTCTGTCACATATAAAGAAGACCAGACTGGCCATATTAAGGAAGAGTGACCATGCTGTGAGAGATCCCCATGATGGATAGTAATACCTGCCACATACATGAGTGAGGCTCTCTTAGACCATACAGCACAATTCCTAATCCCTCAATATTTGTAAACATTATAAAATGGTTGTTTTCTGCCACTAAGTTTTGATCTAGTTTGTTAAAACATCAATAATTTTTCACTGTATAGCTCTCTAGATCTACATTTGAGTTACCTGTTAACACCAGTTTACCTGTAAATGTGCTAACAGGACTTCTTCTAGTATGGATAAGAGTAATTAAATACATTGAAGGGGCCAAAAGTTCACAGTCTTTTGAAACTAAGAAATATATATGAGGTATAATCATACTGAATGCTTAAAATTATTTGCAGTAGAAAGACACATTGGCATTAATCCCATTCAAAAGACTCCCCTCACTTTGACCCCACTTACCCATTGTCCTCACCGCTTTCTGAAGCAGTAGTGGTAGTCCTTTTTCCTGAGTGCCATGTTGAATAAAGTAAGCCAGACTCAGAAAAACAAGTATCACATGTTCTCCCTAATATGTGGAATCTAAGAAAAAATAACAAGAAAGTAGAAGGGAAACTAGAGGAAGGGAAAAATTGGGGGGGTGCAGGTAATAGGAGAAATGGATATGAGCAAAATATATTATACTAATTAAACCCCAGAAATAAGAAAGTAGGATTGTAAAAACATGACAAGGTGTCCTCATTCACCTTATTCACTAGATCTGACCCGTGCAACTTCTGGCTCCTCCTCAAAGTCAAAATGACCATACAAGGTAAAGACTTTTAGTTATTCAGGACACAGAGGCAGCCAGGACAGCAAAACTAAAACTAAAACTAATTTCCTTCACACCTCCAGCCTACATTCCCACCTTCAGATTCCTACACAGCGATACAATATGTTGCCTGCACATAAACTTCTGATTTATTTCAGTTACAAGTACGGTGTCCATTTGTGACCACTTGCCTACAAAAGCACCAAATCTGTCCTTCTTCCTAGTTGAGTAGTATTCCATTATATAAAAATGCCACATTTTAAAAAATCCAGTCCTCTGTGAATGGACATTTGGGTTGCTCCCACAATTTAGCTATTACAAACTGTGCTGCTATAAACATGGGTGCACATATATCGCAGTGATATGATGCTTTTAGATCTTCTGGGAAAATAACCAGAAGGGGAATAGCTGGGTTGAATGGGACCTCTAGACCAAGTTTGCTAAGGAATCTGCAAACTGATCTCCACAGTAGTTTCACCAGTCTGCATTCCCGCCAGCAGTGCAGAAGAGTTCCTATTTCTCAACAGCCTCGCCAGCATTTGTTATTGGATGATTTCTTAATGCTGGCCAATCTTACTGGGGTGAGATGAAATCTCAATGTTGTTTTTATTTGCATTTCTCAAATGACTAAAGATGTAGAACATTTTCTCATATATTTATTAGCCATTTGTATTTCTTTATCTGAGAAGTGTGTATTCATCTCAGATGCCCATTTCTGGATTGGGTCTTTGAATTTGGACAGGGTCATGTTTTTTTAATTCTTTGTATGTTCTAGATAGAAGACCTTTGTCTGAGGGACAGCCAGCTAGAATTTTTCCCAATTTGTGGGTTTTCTTTTCACTGCTGGTGATGTCTTTAGATGTGCAAAGACTTTTCAGTAAGATGAGGTCCTAGTTATTGATTCTTTGAAGTGTTTTCCTTGCAGTTTGATTTTTGTTCATGAACTCTGCCTACTCCTATGTCTTCAAGATTTTTACCTACTTTCTCTTCCAATAGATTTAGAGTTTCTGTTTTAATACTAAGATCTGTGACACATTTTGACTTGAGTTTGCTACATGGTGATAGACTTGGGTCTATTTTCAGTCTTTGGCAAGAGGCGAGCCAATTTTTCCAGCACCATTTATTAAACAGGCTATCTTTTTTCCACTGAGTTTGTTTGGCCGCTTTGTCAAATATTAGGTGGCTGAGTGTGTTTGTGGTTATAGCTGCATCTTCCAGTCTGTTCCACTGATCCTCAGGTCTGTTTTTTAGCCAGCACCATGTTGATTTTATTTCAGTAGCTTTGTAGTATAATTTCATGTCAGGGATTGTGATTCCACCTGACTAGTCCTTGTTGCCCAGGATTGCTTTTGCTATTCTGGGTCTCTTCTGGTTCCAGATGAATTTAAGGCATGTTTTATCTATATCTGTGATGTATGCTAATGGTAGTTTAATGGGAATTGCATTAAATCCGTATAACAATTTTGGTTGTATGACCATTTTCACAATGTTGTTTCTTCCTAAACATGAGCAGGGAATGTTTTTCCATTTACTGAACGCCTCATTGATCTCTTTTTACAAAGTGCTGTAGTTTTCATTGAATAAATCTTTTACATCATGTGTTGGATTGATTCCTAAATATTTCAATTGCTTGGATGCTATTGTAAAAGGTATAGTTTCCTTAATTTCTCTCTCAGACTGTTTGTTTTTGTATAGGAATGCTATTGATTTTTGAGTGTTGACTTTGTATCCAGCTACACTGCTGAAATTGTTGATTAATTCAAGGACTCTTCTGGTGGAGTTTTTGGAGCCTTCCATGTAAAGTATCATGTCATCTGGAAATGGTGATAGTTTTACTTCTTCCTTTCCTATCCTTATTCCTTTTATTTCTCTATCTTGTGTAATTGCTCTGGCTAATACTTGCAGAACTATGTTGAATAGGAGTGGTGACAGTGGACACCCTTGTCTTGTTCCCGAGTTTAAAATGAAAGCTTTCATTTTTTTCCCATTTAGTATGATGTGGGCTGTTAGTTTGTCATAGATGACTTTCATCAGATTGAGGTAAAGGCCATCTATTCCTATTTTTTCTAGGGTTTTTAACGTGAATGCATGTTGGACTTTATTGAAAGCTTTTTCCACATCTATTGAGATGATCATGTGGTTTTTGTCTTTGACTCTATTTATATGATGTATTACATTAATTGATTTGGAAATATTGAACCATCCCTGGATTCCTGGAATAAATCCAACCTGGTCATGGTGTATAATTTTCCTTATGATTTGCTGCATTCTATATGCTAGTATTTTATTGAGTATCTTCGCATCTATGTTCATTAGGGAGATTGGTCTATAGTTCTCTTTCTTAGTTGGGTCCTTCTCTCGTTTTGGTATCAGTATAATACTTACCTCCAGAAATAAGTTCGGGAGAATTACTTCCTTTTCAATTTCATTGAAGAGTTTGAGGGGTGTTGGCATTAAATCTTTGCTGAACGTTTTATAGAATTCTGTTGTGAATCAATCAGGGCCTTGGGTTTTCTTTGTCGGTAAGTTTTTAGCGACATTTTCAATCTCATTAATTGATATTGGGTTGTTCAAGATTTTTGTGTCTTCCTGATTCAATTTTGGTAGTTCGCATATTTCTAAGAATCTGTCTATTTTTTCTGAGTTTTCTATCCTATGGGAGTAAAGATTTTCAAAGTAGATGTTAATGATCTTTTCAATTTCTGTATGATCTGTAATGATTTCATCCTTTTCATTCTTTAGTGTTTGAATTTGAATTCATTCCTTTATTTCTTTGATAAGTTTGGCTAGGGGTTTATCAATTTTATTTATTCTTTCCAAGAACCAACTCTTTGATTCATTTATTTTTTGTAGTATTTTCTTCATCTCAATTGCATTACTTTCTGCCCTGAGTTTCATAACCTTTTTTCTTTGGGCTTTTGGTTTGGGTTGTTCTGCTTTTTCTAGAAACCTGAGGTGTAGCATTAGGCTATTTATTTGCTCTCTTTCTGTTTTCTTTATATGTAAACTCATTGCTTTAAATTTCCCTCTGAGGACTGCTTACATTTCATCCCACAGATTCTGGTAGGTTGTATTTGCATTTTCATTTGTTTGTAGGTATTTTTTAATTTCTTCTTTAATTTCTTGTGTGACTCATTGGTCATTCTGGAGGTTGTTGTCTAATTTCCAAGTGTTTATGGGGTTTTTAGAGTTCCCTTTGTCATTAATTTCCAATAGCATTGCACTATGGTCAGATAATATACATGCGATAATCTCAATTTTTTGCATTTAGGTAGGTATGCTCTATGGGCTAAAATGTGGTCTATTTTAGAGAAAGACCCATGTGCAGCTGAGAAAAATGTGTATACTGATGTTGTGGGGTAGAACACTCTGTATACATCTACTAAGTGCTTTTGTTTGCACCTTTGGTTCAAGGTTATTTTTTCTTTGCTGAGTTTTTGTCCAGTTGACCTGTCTCTGAGTCAAAGGGGTGTTTAGGTCCCCTATTACAATAGTGTTATTAATTATTTGGTTCTTCATGTCTGTTAAGATTTGACTTATTAAGTTTGGTGCTCCAGTATTTGGTGCATAAATGTTTAGGATTGTTATCTCTTCGTCTTGCAGCTTTCTAGTATGTAGTGACCTTCTTTATCTCTTTTGATTGTTTTCAGATTGAAGTTTATGTTATCTGCAAACATAATAGCTACTTCTGCCTTTTTCTGGGAACCTGTTGCATGGAGAATTGTTTTCCATCCTCTAACGTTCAGTCTGTGGATTTCCTTTTGAGTAAAATGTGTTTCCTGTATACAGCATATTGTTGGGTTTTGTTTCTTAATCCACTCTTCCAGTCTGTTTCTTTTGACTGATGAATTGAGGCCATTTACATTAATGGTTATAACTGTTATATGTTGGCTTATTCTTGTCATGCTATTTTCTTATTGTTGCTTTCCTATTTTTGCTATCTGTTTACTTCCTTGTTTTCCTTAAAGCTTCCTTTCTATTGTTGTTCTTGAGATCGTG
>PVLD010034635.1:0-12499 GCA_004027595.1 Dinomys branickii | reverse complement strand
TGCTCCACCCCACAACATCAGCATACACATTTTTCTCAGCTGCACATGGGACCTTCTCTAAAATAGACCACATTCCAGCCCATAGAACATAGAGCATACCTACCTAAATGCAAAAGAATTGAAATTATCCCATGCACATTATCTGACCACAGTGCAATGAAATTGGAAATTAACGACAAAAGGAACTCCAAAAACTCCATAAACACTTGCAAATTAAAAAACAACCTCCTGAACAACCAATGGGTCACAGAAGAAATTTAAAAAATACCTACAAATGAAAATGTAGATACAACTTACTGGAATCTATGTGATGCAATGAAAGCAGACCTCAGAGGGAAATTTATAGCAGTAAACTCACACATAAGGAAAACAGAAAGAGAACAAATAAATAGCCTACTGCTGCACCTCAAACTTTTAGAAAAAGAAGAAGTCAAGCCCAAACACAAAAGAAGGGAGGAGATTATAAAGATCAGGGCACAAATTAATGCAATTGAGATGAAGAAATCCCTAGGAAAAAATGAAGAATCAAAGAGCTGGTTCTTTGAAAGAATAAATAAAATTGATAAACATGATAAACCCCTAGCCAACCTTATCAAAAAAAAAGGCAAAAACTCATATTCGTGCAATAAGGAATGAAAAGGATGAAATCACTAAAGATCCTACAGAAATTCAAAAGATCATTAATACCTACTTTGAAAATCTTTACTCTGATAAGATAGAAAACTCCGAAGAAATGGACAGATTCCTAGAAATGTATGAATTACCAAAGCTGAATCAAGAAGATATAAAAATCCTGAACAACTCAATATCAATTAATGAGATTGCAAACATAATGAAAAAATAACCAACAAAGAAAAGCCCAGGCCCTGATGGATTCACACCAGAATTTTACAAGAAATTCAAAGAAGATTTAATGCCAACACTCCTCAAACTCTTCAATGAAATTGAAAAGGAAGTAACTCTCCCTAACACATTTCTCGAGGCAAATATTATACTGGTACCAAAACAGGAGAAAGACCCAACCAAGAAAGAGAACTACACACCAATCTCCCTAACGAATATAGATGCAAAGATACTCAATAAAATACTAGCAAATAGAATGAAGCAAATCATCAAGAAAATCATACACCATGACCAAGTCATATTTATTCCAGGAATGCAGTGATGGTACAATATTCACAAATCAATTAATGTTATACACCATATCAATAAAGCCAAAAACAAAAGCCACATGATCATCTCAATAGATGCAGAAAAAGCTTTTAATAAAGTCCAACATGCATTCATGATAAAAACCCTACAGAAAATAGGAATTGTTGGTCTTTACCTCAATCTGATCAAACCCATCTATGACAAACGAACAGCCAACATCATACTAAATGAACAAAAACTGAAAGTTTTTACTTTAAAATCAGGAATAAGACGAGGATTCCACTGTCACCACTACTATTCAACATAGTTCTGGAAGCACTGGCCAGAGCAACTAGATAGGAAAGAGAAATAAAAGGAATAAGGATAGGAATGGAAGAAGTTAAATTATCACTATTTGCAGATGACATGATACTTTCCATGGAAGACCTCAAAAACTCCACAAGAAGACTCCTTGAATTAATAGACAAATTCAGCAGTGTACCTGGATACACAGTCCACATCCAAAACTCAATAGCATTCCTATATACAAACAACAAACAGACTGAGAGAGAAATTAAGGAAACCATATTTTTCATAATAGCATCCAAGAAACTGAAATATTTAGGAATTAATCTAACAAAAGAAGTAAAAAATCTATTCATTAAAAACTATAGTACTCTGCAAAAAGAGATTGAAGAGGATTTCAATAAATGGAAAAACATTTCTTGCTCATAGATAGGAAAAACCAATATTGTGAAAATGGCCATACTACCAGAATTATTGTACAGATTCAAAGCAATTCTCTTTAAACTACCATTAGCATATCTCACAGATCTAGAGAAAACATGCCTTAAATTCATCTG
This sequence comes from Dinomys branickii, assembly GCA_004027595.1. Classification (NCBI taxonomy): domain Eukaryota; kingdom Metazoa; phylum Chordata; class Mammalia; order Rodentia; family Dinomyidae; genus Dinomys; species Dinomys branickii. The sequence continues at coordinate 10,505 of PVLD010034635.1, read as the reverse complement.
GAACCAGAAGAGACCCAGAATAGCAAAAGCACTCCAGGGCAACAAAGACAAGGCAGCTGGAATCACAGTGCCGGACCTGAAATTATACTACAAAGCTACTGTAATAAAATCTACCTGCTACTGGCTAAAAAACAGACCAGAGGATCAATGGAACAGACTGGAAGATGCAGCCACAACTACAAACACACTCAGCCACCTAATCTTTGACAAAGGGGCCAAACAAACTCACTGGAAGAAAGACATCCTCTTTAATAAATGGTGCGGAAAAATTGGCTTGCCACCTACCAAAGACTAAAAATAGACCCAAATCTATCACCATGCACCAAACTCAAGTCAAAGTGGATCACAGATCTCAATATTAAAACAGAAACACTGAATCTATTGGAAGAGATTGTAGGTAAAAATCTTGAAGACATAGGGATAGGCACAGAGTTCATGAACAAAAACCAAACTGCACAGGAAATACTTTAAAAAATCAACAACTGGGATCTCATCCTACTGAAAAGTTTCTGCACATCTAAAGAAATCACCAGCACAGTAAAAAGAAACTCATAAACTGGGAAAAATTTTAGCGGACTGTCCCTTGGACAAAGGTCTTCTATCTAGAACATAGAAAGAATTAAAAAACATCAGCCCCCCCAAATTCAAAGACCCAATCCAAAAATGGGCATCTGAGATGAACACACACTTCTCAGACGAAGAAATACAAATGGCAAATAAATACATGAGAAAATGTTCAACATCATTAGTCATTCAACAAATGCAAATTAAAACAACACTGAGATTTCATCTCACCCCAGAAAGAATGGCTAGCATTAAGAAATCAACCAATAACAAATGCTGGCAAGCCTGTGGAGAAATAGGAACTCTTCTCCACTGCTGGTGGGAATGCAGACTGGTGAAACCACTGTGGAAATCAGTTTGGAGATTCCTCAGCAAACTAGGTCTAGAAGTCCTATTCAACCCAGCCATTCCCCTTCTGGGTATTTTCCCAGAAGATCTGAAAACATCATATCACAGCGATATATGTGCACCCATATTTGTAGCAGCACAATTTGTAATTGCTAAATTGTGGAAGCAACCCAAATGTCCATCCACGGAAGAACAAATAAAAAAATTGTGGCACTTTTATATAATGGAATATTACTCAGCTATAAAGAAGGATAAACTTGAGGCTTTTACAGGTAAATGATCACAACTGGAGAGCATACTCATAAGTAAAATAAACAAGACCTCCATGTGTAAGCAGCGTATTGTCTCACTACTGTGAGAACTGAAAGAGTGAATAAAAGTTAGGAGGTAGGACAGACATTGTGAAATAAAAGGAACATGCTCATAAGTAAAGAGTAACTGGGGTGAGTGAAAAGAGAAAGGAAAAAAGGGAAATTATGTATGTATAAAGAGAAATTATCTATGTGTGTATATACAGGATAGCTAACATAATTGAACTACTGACTTCTATTGCTTTACTGAAAAGAACAGTTAATGATTAATTATATGATCAATCTTGTATGTCTCTATTTGTTCTCCTGAGAAACCACTTTGAAGATATTAATAAGTAATACAACCATTGATAATTTCCTACTACTTTGTCTGTAACTCTGTATTGCTTGTATTGTTCTTATGCTGTTTTGTAAATGGATGTCTGTCTGTTAATGTTTTTCTTCTTTCATTTTTAGAATAATTTTTAAAAAGACAGAAAATGCAGACGAAATGGATACATTGCACAATCCCTATGGATTACCAAACCTGAATCAAGAAGATATGAGATTTACCCAATACCAGTCAATGGAATTAAGGAAGTAATTAAAAATCTACCAACAAAGAAACGTCCAGTCCCTGACCAGTTTAGTTCTGAATTTATAAGTAATTTAAAAAAGAACAAATGCCACTACTTCTCAAAATCCTTAATGAAATTGAAAAGGAAGTAAGGCTCCCAAATTCATTCCTGGACAAAGCATTATCCTGCTACAAGGATCCAACAAAAAAGAGAACTACAAATCAATCTTCTTAATAAACATAGATGCAACAATCCTCAATAAGATACTGGCAATGTATTCATGCCCCTGTTTATGGCAGCACAATTTGTAATAGCTAAATCTTGGAAACTGCCCAAATGCCTATCATCAGATGAGTGAATAAAGAAAATGTGGTTTTTACATACAATGGAGTACTACTCTGCTATAAAGTAAGATAAACTTGAGACATTTTAGGTAAATGGATGTACCACACTGTTAAGTGAAATAAATTGGACATACATGTTTACATATTGCATTGTTTCTTTTGTGTGCATAAATGTAAATAACGACCAAAGTGGATGATAGATATTGGGAATCAGTGAGAAAATTTTCAAATGTAAACTGGAACAAGGACTGAGGGAGGAGAAAGGGAAGAAAGGGAAAGGGAAAAAAGAAAACAAGGAAAAATGGAAACAAAAATTTTGCAAATGAGGGGAAGAAAGGTTGAAAGGAGGGAGGGAAATGGGGAACAAAGAAGAATCAAGAAACATAAATTAAGATATGTTATGTATAGCTACAAATTCCCTATGATGAATGTGATCCTTATGTACATCAAAAGTATACCAATGAAATTTTCAAATGCAAAGATCTGAGTTATATGATTGCAAGCCAAGTAATAACAAAGATTGTTGGCAAACCACCAGAATCTAGAGCAAGACAAGGAAGGACATCCCTATTGGTATAAGAAAGAGCATCTTGCTAACACTTGATCTTAGACACATAGTTTGTGGTACTTTGTCATGGAAACCCTAGGAAACTACTACAGGCTCTGACATCCCATGGTGTCCCACGCTTTGATAACACCTTCATCCTACTCATTCTCTGAGTCTCATGCTAGACCTCCTTTCTATGTAGGTGCTCTCATTGATACTGGGTACTAACACTCCATTCTGGGCTACTCATAGAAATGGATGCTTCCTATCCTCCTGAGTTCTTACTCTTTACAGTAATCAACCCCCAAGGGGAACTCTCACACTCTGGAAGCTTTCTCCATTCCAAGCTGCCTTCATCTACAGTCCTTTGTCTTACTTCAATTGAGCATCTGCATCCAGATCCACCCCTTTGCATGGACACCTATGATGTCCTCTCCCCTGACTTTAGGACTGAATTGTTCTAGAAGAGATGGGAAGAGAAAGAAAGGAAAAGGCAAAAGGGAGAGGTCAACAAGAGCCAGACTTGATGTTGAGAAATAAAATATGAATGATGAAGTCATTCTTCCCCATCTCCCTTTACGGTTTATTCATCACCCTTTCTCCCTAATATTACTATTACATAAATGAATATCCATAAACATGATTCAAATTTCAAATAAATCATATCAGTCAAATAAATTATCACAGTAGTCTTCAGTTTGCTGTATTTCCTCAATGTTGTTATTTGTTCATTTTGCAATACTGGGGATTGAACCAGGGGAATGCTGAACTACATCCTCAGGCCTTTTATTTTCACTTGAAACAGGGTCTAGCTAAACTTTCCAGGTTGGTCTTGAACTTACAATCCTACTTCTCCAGTCTCCTTAGTAGCTGAGATCATAAGCATGGGTCACCATGCACAGCCTCACTATTATGTTTTTGAAGTGCACACTAACATATGTACCACCGAGTCTTTCAATTAACTAGGTGAATAGCTATGAATACAGCATAATTACTTATCCAATCTCCTGTTGATAAGTGTTTAGTACACCTAACATAACTGTGCATTTGTCTATTTCTTTTATCTATATTATTTTTGCTTTATATAATTTGAGGCTTTATTTTTAGTGTATGTATATTTAGAATCAATGTTTTCATGGTGGATTGATCTTTTTCATGATGTAAAGTTTCTTTATGTCTCTAACAATTAAAGTCTACTTAATCTGTTTTTTTTTAATTTTATTTTAAAGACAAAAAAATGGAGACATATGAACCAGAAAAGCCATAAACAATACAGAAAAAACAAAGTTATACAGAATATAGTAGGGAATTAGCACTGGATTTTGTATTACATAGTTATCTTCACATTAGTTAACACAAAAACATTAAAGGAAATACCAAACTATAGAGAAGATAGTAGGGAATTTTCACTGGATGCTGTATAATATAAAGGTATCTTCACTTCTGTTAATACAAAAACAATTGAGGAAATACAGAATTATAGAGAACATAGAAGGGAATTAGCTCTGGATGCTGTCCTACATAATGTTACCTTCACCTTTGTTACTCAGTTACACAGATGATGGCCCATTTGATCATTCAATTTTTCTCCTCCCTCATCTCCGTTGCCCTACCACTAAATCAGTCAACTTCCCTGTGATAATAACTGTACTCCTGGGTTTATCTATATCCTTGGACTCTTGCCTTGGGAAGAGATATAGCTGCCTCAGACTATACTATAACATACATGGGTATATACAAACTGCCATGGTTGGAGGTGGGAAAGCACATATGCTCACAGCGGACCTCCCGGCTCCACCCTGTCCTCATGCTATGGGTGCGGGCGGGTCCAGTCCATGAGATGCCCTGAGCGGGGCCCACAGCGGAGCAGCATTGGGGCCCACAGTGGGGCAGCCGCAGGGCCCACTGCGGCACAGCCGCAGAGCCCACAGTGGAGCAGCCGCGGGGCCCACAGTGGAGCAGCTGCAGGGCCCACTGCAGAGCAGCCACAAAAGTCTACTTAATGTGATAGTAATATGGCCACTCCTGCTTTTGTAAAATTAATATTTGCTTTGAATATATTTTCCTATCATTTTATTTTCAACCCATATATGTCATTGTATTTAAAGTGCATCTATTGTAGATAACATATAGGTGTATTATGTTTTTCATTGATATGCCATTCTCTGTTCTTAAATTACCAAGTTTTGGGCATTTACATTTAAAATAATATTTTGTATTTCAGCACTTATGTTTGCCATTTTGTTATTTATTTCTATTTGGTTCCTTTATCTCTGAATCTTCTGTTTCTTTTCTTGCCTTCCTTTAGGTTATGTGAGCATTTTAGAAATCTATCTTTTTATTTCTTTATTTTTGCAATGCTGAGAGTACAGCCCAAGGCCTTACCCATAATAGGTAACCATTGTGCCATTGTGCTACACCTTGGCCCTTAGAATTCCACTGCAATGTGTTTATAATATTTTAATATATCTTTCTATAGTTTTATTAATGGGTGCTCTAGAAGTTACAAAATACATATATAGCTTACCAAAATGTACTGGTATTAATATTTGACCACTTTTAGTCATATGTAGAAACCTTACTTCCATTTATGTACCTTTACACTTTTGAAATATATTTCCTTTACATACATAACCACCACATGAAGATTTTCCTGTACTTGTTGCTTCAGGCATAAAACATTTAAGAAACATTTGAAGAATAAGATAGTCTATTATATTTGCCCCTATTTTAAACCCAGTCTGATGCTCTATATTCATTTTTGAAGTTCTAAGGCTTCTGTTTTCATTTCCTTTCTGCTTAGAGAACTTCCTTTACTCATTCTTTAAGGATACATTTTCCAGAAAATGTCTCTATTTCTCTTTCATTCTTGAAGGATATTTTCACTAGGTGTAGAATTCACAGCTGACAATTCATTTCTTTCAAGACTTGAAAAATGCCATGGCTCTCTTCCTTTTGGCCTCCATAGTTTCAGATGAGAAATACTTTCATTTAAATTGCTTTTTGACTGTAAGTAATGTTTCATTTATCTCTGGTTGCTTTCAAGACTGTCTCTTGCTGTTAGTTTTCAGAAGTTTATGATGTGTCTTGAGTTTATATGTACATAAATTAGATAGACTGACATAGCGTGGACACAAAGTACAAACTCCTGACAAGTCAGGTGTAGTCTCAGTCTCATGTATTTTCAGCCTAGTGGGCTCCTTGGAAGCAGACTATGTTTTATTCACTATTGTGTCCTCAGCTCGCAGCCCAGTGTCTGGCATAAAGCAGGCACTCGATAAATGTTGGCCAACTGAATAAGAAGGCAAAGAGAAAGGAAGAGAGGTGGTGGGAGTGAGGGAGGGAGGGAGAGAGGGAGGGAGGGAGGGAGGAAGGAAGGAAGGAAGGAAGGAAGGAAGGAAGGAAGGAAGGGAGGGAGGGAGGGAGGGAGGAAGGAAGGGAGGGAGGAAGGGAGGAAGGAAGGAAGGAAAGAGGAAGAGGAGGGTACAAAACCTGAAGAGCCCAAGGGAGGAAAGACAATGGAGGAAAGAACAAAAAACTGGTAAGAATTCTGAGCTGTCCTAAATTGCATTATAGGCCAGAGGGCTGAGGGAAGAAAGAGGTAAGCTAAGGTAATTTTAACTCATTGTTTCAAGCTACCTCAATAAGGAAAAGAAAAAAAACTGTTACACATTCCTTTCCTGTATGCTAAAGATTTCCCCTCAGGCCACACTGCACTTGGCTTTTGGATCCAACCCAATAATAAGTATCAAAATTGTCTCTTTATGCATTAACCTTAATGGCTGCACACATGGCATTGTCCTGCCCCTTAGTTATAGCCTATGTAGGTTCAGTGTACATTATTTATGCTTCTTTCTTCCAAAAATTTTATTGTAAGATACCCAAACTCTTCGGAGCCAATGGACACTTTTCCAACTGTGATCTGGCCACACTATTGATGGTTTAGAGAATTGGTCCCAGGACTGGTCCTTTCACTTTTGGGTAGATCTGCAACAACTCAATATATCCTTTCTTTCAGAGACTTCTTTAGTCTCAAATATTTGATTTAACAAAATCAGAGTGTCCTAAAGTAGGACTGGGGGATCTGGAGGAGAAGAGAGGTCATAGTGTCTATAACGGGCGCAGATGTGCAAAGCCAGGACTCTGGCCCTAATAAAACTATACAATTACTCATGCACCTGGACCTTTGTTAAACACAAACAATGGGAAACTAGAAAGGATTGGCGGAACTACCACCAGTTACCCACTGACAAAGCCTGGAAAGTTCTGGTTTAGTTAAAATGAGGAGCTGCTGGTTTCAGAGAAATATGAAATCCTGGCTGTTGTCCACTTACACTTGGCACTTCAGACTGCACTCCCAATTCTTGAAAAGCTAAAGCCTCGAATCTTGGGTCGTGAGCATGCACATCTGGGGAGGCAACAAGTTCCCTCGCTGTTCACTCTCCCACCGAGGCTCTCTGACCTCGAAGATGACACCATTGAGGCGACCCTCACCGGGGTGGCGCCTGTAGAGGACGTCATCTCAACAGCCTAGAAAGCAGCATTGTGAGGGGTGTGGCCTGGGGGAGGCGTTGCCCTGGCTCCTGGGTCCCAGTGGCCCAGGCTTGCTTAGAGCACAAAGGGGAAGGTTGTGCAGAAGAGTAGGGCAGAATAGGACAGCCGGCTACCCTAGGCCCCGGTTTCCCGGTGGCCGACTGGTGGCCGACTGGTGGCCATGAATCTGTACTTCTGCAAATGCTGTAAGGTTGGTAAAGCTGCTGCCGCCAAGGCAGCCACCAACAGCCTAAATGTGGAAAAGTGTAGCACAGTGACTCTCAACCACTTCTGTGGCCCGCATGCAGACCCACAGGACTGAGATCTTGACTAAGGGGAGAGAATGGGGCTAGTCCGTGACAGCTTCTCTCCCCACACCCTGGCCAAGGGCAGCCATTGGCCAGAACGAAGCTTGGGCGTGACTCAGAGGTTGGGCTGGTGACCTGGAGGAGCAGGGAGGCTTTCTGGGTAGTTGGCCAGGCGGGTTGCTTCAACCTTGTGTAGTTCTTTGGTTTATTTGGAAGTATTAGCCCATTGAAATGTGAATAGATTGGTCCAAGCTAAGTGAATAGTTGCTAGCAGAAAAAACAAACTTTCCAATTGTATCTGACAGAGCCAACAGAAACACCCTGTTCCAGTGACTGGAGCCGCTGACCTCTTAGATCTACCACTTGGAGTCAAGCTGCCTCTTTTCCCGGGAAGCCCTAATATACTCTATACTACAAATGTAAGTGAAAAGGTAAAGTGAGTTTTAATAGTGTGTGATTCTCTTTACCCTTTTAATCTTGTTGTTAAACTTGGAACATTTTGGTATTATTATGCATTGTGACAACTTCAATTTCACATACCAGGTGGGGTTAAATGAGTTGGGGAGTTTGTTTCTAAACCTCACTTTTTAATGATAGAAGGCCTCAGTATGTCTCCAGGTGCCCCATCCAGCACCCCATTCCACTTTTTCTCCATTTAAAGTTTCAACTGCACAGGTTGCAGTCTTTTCTACCTACTTACACGCACTATGCTGATTTTTACTTCTGTCCCTTGTCTGGTTCTGGAAACCTGGCATGCATTCTCCTCTCTTTCTGGACTGTCAGTCACGACCTCTGCTCAGGAACTGGACTGAGGTTGAGGCTACTTGCCAACTATTCACAACTTGGAATTCCACAGGCCATCTCCAGCCAAAAGGGTCTGGGAGAGGAAAAGAGAAAGGCAATAGGTTTACCCAAATCATCCCGTTGTGTTTATTCATTCGCTTTGGATTCTGCTGGCATGGGTTATTTTTCAATGAACATCCTAATCAAATTGCTGCCTAAATGTGTTACTTCAATCACTTTGCATTTGTTATACTTTTGCATTTGTTTGCAGCTTCATCAGCCTTCTTTTCGGTTTAACCTTACTGATCCTTACTGCCACCTTTTGGAAACAACCTATAAAAGCCTTCATGATCCACACTTGAAAATATACTATCAGCGAAAAGACATGCTGAGGAGATTACGGAGAGGCGGGTTCATCACCAAAGATAACAAAGTGAGTTGAGGCTTATTACTTCCTGTTAATCAGCAAAAGCCTGGGGACTTTATAGACATTTGCTTCTGGGCCTCACCGAAAACCTGTGTTAACATTTAGTTGAGCAATAGGGAAAACCAGATGGCTGTTTTTCCTAAAATTATTTCCTACTTAATAATTTTTCTTTAAAAACAGCAAAAGATAATTACCAAGTACTGTGAGTATGTAAAGACCCCACAAATACACACATATTTATTTACCAGTGTGTATTTATCTCCCCCGTCAAAAAAACATATCATAGTGCCTTTCCCCTGACTGTAAAAGTAATTTTACATGCCCTTTGGGAAAACTAGAGACAAAATGGAATTTAGCAGGATACAGCTTGGTGGAATAAATTATTTGCAGAGTATGATAACATCATTATTAGCTTTGTTTTGTTTTACTAACAATTTATGTGGGAATAGTAAATTTTTGACTGCGGTATGAGCCTTATTAATGAACTACTATTATTTAGACAGATTTCCTGGTGATAAAGAAATTGTACAGAGATAGTACCTTCAAAAGTGTTACAAAATATATTACTAGATTTGATCCCCAAACTGTTACTAAAATGCTCATAATACTCTGTCTTTCTGGAAAATGTTATGATTGTTACAACTTTGTATTTATGTTTTTCATTTTTGTAGGTCATATGTTCCTTGAGTGAATTTAATAAGTACAGACAATATCTGACCAGCATAAAAATAGACTTTGAAAGAGAATATGCAAGAGAATATGTAAGTTTGTTTTATTTTGAACATGTTCCGTTGGTTTTATTTTGGACTTCATTAGAAATTTTTATGTACGATTTGGCCTTATTCAGATTACTTGCTTAAAATATTCTAACATAGGAATATTAGACTAACAAAAAATATGATCCCTATAAGAATCTATAAAATGAGATGTTTTCTTTTTCATTTTCAGAGAAAATGTTTAATTTCTCTGGAATGGAACCACATGACTTAAATGCAGGTTAACAGTATTAATCATCTGCAAGATATAGTTCTGGGTTTATCAAAAGTTATTTTTAGTTCAAGAATATATAAAAAACTTTAATACATTTTTATTTCCGAGAATATTAAGACCCATCTAAACAATTGCAGGACAGTCAGAAAATCTGTAAGAGCTGTGATGCTGCCAAGTTTCGAGAATGGCTGCTACAGAAGAGAACACACACAATCTCCCAGCAAGAGCTGCTAAGAAAACACCGGTATGGGCAAAGCTAATGCATATTTATGGACATATTCTGGACACCCAAGAACTGTAAAAGTACTAAAAAGACTTGAATGCAGGGTAAACTAGATACCACCCTCCTAGTAGTCAATGTGGAAAGAAGGTAGATAAAGAGGTAGAGGGGCTGGGGGACCTTGAAACCAAGATTAGGGAAAAGACCTTCCTGCAGCTGCTACTACACACGTTCAGAGGCCACGCCCACCCTCAGAAGGTAAAGGTATGAGTTGTAGTTCTTTTTCTTTCTCTTTCCTCAGAGGTGGAGACCAGTTCCTCATCATCTGGCTCTTACATTCCATGGATTCACCTCCCAGTATGCCAGAATGCATATTTTTTTTTATTTTAGAAACATAAAAGTACAGAAACATATTGACAGACACCCATTATCATAGAAAATAGTACAATCACAACTAATCTATAGACAAGGTGATATGGTCTCAACAGTAGTTGTTGCTTTATCCATTGATATCTTTGAATTGTAGATGTATGGACCCATATACAGACATGCAAATTTAGTCAGACAGTTGAT
>PVLD010034634.1:0-12487 GCA_004027595.1 Dinomys branickii | reverse complement strand
CCAGTTTTGTCCACTTGCCTACAAAGTTCCCAAAATTGTCTTTCTTTATAGCTGAATAATATTCCATTATATAAAAATGCCACAATTTTTTAATCCAGTCTTCTGTGGATGGGCACTTGGGTTGCTTCCACATTTTAGCTATTACAAATTGTGCTGCTATAAACATGGGTGCACATATATCAGAGTGACATGATGTTTTCAGATCTTCTGGGAAAATGCCCAGAAGAGGAATAGCTGGTTTAAATGGAACCTCTAGACCTAGTTTGCGGAGAAATCTCCAAACGGCTCTCCACAGTGGTTGCACCAGTCTGCATTCCCACCAGCAGTGTAATAGAGTCCCCATTTCTCCACAGCCTCGCCAGCATCTGTTATTGGATGACTTTCTTTCTTTCTTTCTTTCTTTCTTTCTTTCTTTCTTTCTTTCTTTCTTTCTTTTTTCCTGTTGTTGAGATGATTAATTGTTCGACCAATTTCGCATGTCTGTATTTGTGTTCATGAATATACACTTCGAAGATATCAATAGGTAAAGCAACAACCATTGTTGAGTCCATGTCACATTGTCTGTAAATCAGTTTTGATTGTACTATTTCTTATGGTACTTTGTGTCTGTTTGTTAATATGTTTTTGTGCTTCTACTTTTAAAATAAAAAAAAATTAAAAAAAAAAGAAGAGTTTGGAATGAAGTAATCCAGGTCCTGAGACAATACAGTTTCCAACCCAGATTAATGTATCCTGCAAAAGTATCCTTCAAATTTAATGGAGATATAAAATATTTCCATGATAAAGAACAACTGAAGAACTCATGAGGACCAAACCAACCCTACAAAGAGTACTAAAAGATATTCTAGAAAGAGATAAAAATGACCATAATTTCAAGAACAACAATAGAAAGGAACCACCAGTCAGAATAAGCACTTACATAGGTAGAAAAAGTAGGAAACCAAGAAAAAGTAAATAACATGACAAAGACAAGCTAACATATATCAAGTATAACCATTAATGTAAATGGCCTCAATTAAAAGGGGCAGACTGGCAGAGTGGATCAAGAAACAAAATCCAACAATATACTATAGATACGAAACACATTTAACTCAAAAGGAAATTCATAGATTGAAAGTCAAAGGATGGAAAACAATTCTCCATGAAACAGGAATCCAGAAAAAAGCAGGGGTAGCTATTCTGTTTGCAGAAAATGTAAACTTCAAACCGAAAACAATCAAAAAAGAGATAAAGAAGGTCACTGCATACTTCCATGTAAACATTTGTGTCTGCACCCACAGTTTTCTGTCACTAAAAGCCACAGCTGAGAGAAATCTCTTGTTGCAGTGGAAGCAACCATGGCAGCAACCCACGATAAATCCTCCGGTTCGGTGTGTGATAGATGGCCCCTCTCCAGTGAAGTGGATGTGTCCGGGAATGCACCGCTCTTATCCTCCTAAAACTGGAGTAACTTTATGGAGACCCTGGAACCAAGATGGGGGCTTTCCTTTAAATAACATGAGGAAGCACATAAATAATCCTGACCCCTGCACACTGTATTGTGGACTTGTTCTCTTGACTGATGTCGTTTGTGTCATTCCTGCTGATACCGTCTGGATTGTTTCTGTGGCACAACAGCTGTGTTGGTTTGGGGCTTATCTTGCAAGGGGAAACAATATAATACAGGACACATATTTTATAAGGTTATTTATACTAGTCACCCAAAGACTCACATATAAGAGAGTGCAGGAAATCTGTCCACACACTATGGACCAGGAATCCAGCTGAGGGCCTGGATCCTGCAATAATGTCCTATATGAGTCCAGCTGAAGACTTAGAACCCATAACAATGCCTCCCACATATCCAACTGGAGGCCCAGAGCCCATAACAATATCTCATGCAGGCTTGTTTCATGGATCTGCATAGGGAAGGCCCAAAGATCAGTGGTGGAATCTAGAAAGTTTGTGCCAGCAGGATGAAGGATCAGTCCTAGCAGGCTGAGGTATCTGCATGGGAGCCAGAAAGCAACATGCAAAGTAAGAAGCAGAGCTCCCCTGAAAAGTACCACAGCCATCCTAGCAACAGTGAGGTCCTGGGCTCTTCCAGTGATCAAGATGGCTGAGTTCCCACCAGGGAAGCCAACGCAGCAAGCTTCTCCAGGAGACCACTAGTGCACCATCTTCCCCTCTGCAGCCAGGAAGGGATGCTCAAGGTGAGGACCAGAGCTCCTCAAAAGTGAACCAAAGCCATTCTCAGTGTCAACTAGGTCCTGAGCTCCTCAGAGAATGAAAACTGCTGAGTTCATCAGGGAAGCCGGCACGACGGGCGCCTCCACCAGAGCCAACAGCGCCTTACGGCTCCCGCCAGCTCCCATTACCCTTCCCTCTACTCCCAACAGCCTCGCTTCTCCTCCTCCAGCTCTTCCTCTTGCGCTGCTGGCAAGAATTCCCAGATGGGTCTACCACCCTCAACACCACACTTACTCAATTTAACTGGTGGTCACAGGTTGATCACCAGTTATCAATCCACTATAACAGCCAAATTCTGAGCTCTCAGCCAAAGGAGAAAATGCCTGCTCCCAGGCTCTGAGAATTCAACAGAAGATGGGACAGAAGGATTGAAAGAGCCAGAGGAAAGAACCAATTGAGGTGAGAATCATACTATCAGAACTAGGCAAAATGACCCTATCTTAGAGTAGGCCCCTGTTTATCAGTATTGTGGGCCCCCACCGGGTGCTAAGGCCCTATGCCAGACTGCACCAAAAGGTGATCCAGCACTGCAACTTGATAGGGTTTGCTGAGATCAACTACGTTCCCTGTAAGGATGGGATGAGAATGGAGTACACACAGCTTTCTCCAAGGACCCTTCCCACTTCTGATTCTTCTGTTTGCAGTTTTAATTAGAGCTCTATAAAAATCAACAGTTAAGCAAAGAGGGACTGGCAACTCAGTAGTGCTGCAGCCCAGAAGTTTTCCACCACTTTGTTAGTAGCCCTTAATAAACTCATTCTCCAGCTGGACTTACAGAGTCATTCTTTGAACTATGGACCCCTCCCAGTATGGAAGCAGCTGTCTTTTACATCACTTTGGGAAATTCACACAAGGAAGACAAATTCAGAAGACAAATATAATGTTTTCCATAATATATGGAATCTAATAGAGATGACATTAGAAAATAAACAATTATTAGACAGAGGGAAGCTCAGCACTGGGTGGATGGGTAAAGGAAGGAAATGTGGGGAATTAAGAGTTATTGGGCTGGGGATATAGCTCAGTGGAATAAGCGCCTGCCTAGCAAGCGCAGGGTCCTGAGTTCGATCCCCAGTACCGCAAAAAAAAAAAAAAAAAAAAGAGTTATTAATTATATCAGAAGAGATCATAACGTTCACATAAATTTATGGAGGTGAAAAGGTGTCCACTATACCATTAAGTGGAACAACACTTTACAAAATAGTATATATGGCATTGCCAATTTTTTATTTTCAAAAATACATCAATGTGTAGATGTATCAAAACATTGCCTAGCAAGCTAGTGGCTTAGTGGGCCCCTGTCTCGAAATAAAATCTTTTAAATTACTTAGGACATTTTCTCTTGTTTTAATCTGTCTCTGAGAATGAGATGCTGAGCATAGTTTTCCTTTTGTTTAACAGTATTTTCTGACTTACACTATGCTATTATAAAATACTCCTCAAGAGAGGAAAGTAAGAAATACTGTAAGTATGTGAAGTGATAGCTGTGTCAATTAGCTTGATTGCAGAAATCATACCACTAATGTTGTATACCATAAATATATATGATTTTGTCATTTATATTCAACTTAAAAGGGGGTAAAATAGGAAACAGAGAAGTAAATGAGTTACTATCAATAGATTCATCCATTCATGAATCATATTCAAATGGTCTGTAAGGAGGTGAGGTCTAGTTAGAGGAAGCAATCACTGACGCATATCCTGCAAAGGTGGAAATTTTCTTAGGGCTCTTTTCATTTTTTTATATTTCTTGGCTGCCGTGAAGTGAACAGCCCAATCCATTATCTCTCTCCCTTGAAGCCAACTGATCATATGGGTTTAAACCTCTGACACTGCAAGCCAAAATGAACCTTTCCTCCTTTCAGTTATCCCAGGTAATTGTCATAAGGACAAAAATCTCACTAACACAGCTTTCCAATCTAGTCTGTAAAACCAGTTGTTCCTGTGAAACTCATCAGGAAAAAGGGAAGATTTTGACCCTCACATTAAGAAACAGCCTTCCAGCATGCGTTCAGTGTGACAATGTTAAACTCTAGGGATACCCTACCATCTGTGTCCCTTAGGTCACAAATAGAGAAAGCAGATATCAGTGTCTTCCCCAGCTGAGTCTGGCTCAATTTCAGCCCTGCTTCCTTCAGTTGCAAAGCAAGAAGCTACCTACAGAGACTGAGAGTTCCCCAGACAACTCAGCTCAAGTCTTTCCTATTTCCTCTAGAGTGTTGCTTTTGATCCCTATGGTGACTACGAGGAAGATGACGGGATGTATGACTCCACTCAACATCTTGCTTTGCGGATTAGACCATGACCTTGCGGGAGTGGGGGCCAGTCCCCAAATTTTAGTGCTTATCTGTACACCATACTCCATAGTGTCACTGGATGATGACTTGTCTTATAGCCTGGTGGTGTACGGAAGATGAAGTTCACAAGGAAGCCTAGGGCTCCACTCTGATTTCATCCAGAGGAAAGAATGTTCTGACAAAGCACCAGGTGAGTGTGTGGATGAAGGGAGGACAGCACATCTGCTTCTCAGGGGCGTGGCTTTCTATAACTCGGAGACTCAGATGAAGACCTGCTTTCAGGGCTGGAACAACATCATAGAGGTCACAGTGTGTAGTGCTTTCCACAAGAACGAGCTACAGACTGTCAGCGGGAGCCATCAGGCCACAGTGTCCTGAGATAAGAAGAGCTTTATCCTATAAGAGTTTAGCAACGCAGGGGCATCAGATCACAAGAAGGAGACAAGGAATGAGATGTGTATGAGTAGGCACTTCAGATGAGGGACGCTAGAACATGAAGAGCTTTGCCGTTTGTCTTACAGGGTCCACAAAAGACAAACTGCTGTACACCACTCAGGTCCTCCGGTGGCTAAGATGTCCAATGGCTGGTATGAACAGGGCAAAGCTGGGTGACCATTTTACCATCAAAAGGATCTGGAAAATCCATTACCATCCCTAATAAGATAGATTGAGATGATCTGGTTGACTGCATCCTGTATACAAGAGAAGTTTCTGAAAGATATGCATGAGACCCAAGCCTAGGCAATAAGCATTTTTTTATAATTTTGTTAAACTTTGGCAGACTCTCTTAAAAACATACAACAGATATAGACACACACTCTCTCTCTCTCTCTCTCTCTCTCTCTCTCTCTCTCTGTCTCTCTCTCTCACACACACACATACACACACACACACACACACACACACACACACAGAAACTGAGGAGATAAAATGTGACGTGATAAGAGATATGCAGAAAACAGATGCAAAAAGAAACGAAAAACAGACACAGGCAATGACAAAGGTGTAGATAAAAGTAGTGAGACAGTGACTCAGTGAAATAGACAGAAGACAGAGTCAAAGATGAAGAGAGACTCATATAAAGATATACACAGGAACAAAGAGAATCATATACTGCAATGTACAGGAGCAAAGAGGCATCGAGAAAGAAAGACACATAGATAAATACCAAGAAAGGTGAAGGTTTCACTGAATATCTACATCTAGCAACTTCTGAAATCAACTTGACAGTGGGTTTTTCTTGTAACATGAACAAAATATGAGTTGGATTTTTATTATTTGGAATGACAAATAGCACTTTTATTGCTGGTTATACTTTCTCAAAAATTAACTTTGATCAATAGTGACTGCCCAGAATATATTTGAAATATCAATGACCAGACATCACTCTATCTATCCCCAAACAATTCCACCATGTTTCCTTACACAGTCCTCAGTGGCCTGGAAAAGAGACTGGGAAAGTGTGCAGCCACTGTATGGAACTGCAAGACTGAGAACCATGGAGGATGCACCACATGACTTCCTGTCTCCTTGGCCCACCCTTACATAACACCCATGGTGCCTCCAGTTTGCTTCTGGTGACAGGCTTGCCGGGTCATCTCAAAACAAGTTCCATTTATTCTGTATTGCTTTCTTCTCTCTGCTTAATTAAGGAGACTTAGGATACCTATAACTCAATATCATGTTTAATTATGATAAAGAGCTCCACAGCCAGGTATATAATTCCCATGTTTCTCCTTACCAGTACGTAGGGGACAATGGAAGCAGAGAAAGTTTGTAGGATACAAACAGATGCTGCTGCAGTGCACAGGCAGAGCCTTTCAGGTCAGTACAGGAGGCAGCAGTCCAATCACTGAGCTGGGCTGGCAGGAGTTAAGATGGCGGCTGCAGTGCAGCCACTGCAGGACTCTGACTTCAAAGAGGACAGAGCTGGGAACTCTTGGCTGGAACAGGCAGGCCTTACAGAGGAGTGATAACCAATCCCAGTGAAAATGCACTCAGGAGTCAGTGCAGGAGCCCTGTGGGAGAGAGGGGGTAGCACAGGAAACACTGAAGTCCAGGGCATAGTTCCATCACCACCACCCCTCCTCTGATATCTGCATAAAAGTGAATTAAGCTGAAGAATACACATGGGACTTCAGCTGGATGGAGGTATGTGGGGGATGGGTGAGCAGCTACCACAGTCTTGGGCAATATGAAGGGGTCAATCTTTTTAGTGAGTTGGATGGTGACTCATCTTTCTTCCACCACTAGTAGCCTCTTTGTATCACTGGGAAATGCCTACCAACAGTAGCCACCAACATATGACACAAAGTGGCCATCACCTTAGTCTCTCACACCAGAACTAGGGCTCAAGCTACAAATTTCACAGAAAGGTGCCACCAGGTTCTCGGGAAGAATGTTTGGAACTCCCAATACACTGGTGACCTTCTCCTCTTATTCCTGATCTCAACAGAGAAGAGGTCATAAAATGGGACTGTTGTGCCAGGTGCACCTACCCCACAGCCCCCTCTTGTGTACCTGTACCCCTGCCCCACAATACTGGATCAGGGCTGAAACACTCATTACCTGCAGGGAGAAGCCCACGAGTTCCTACAAAAGGAAGTTACAAAGAAAGAGGTCTGGTTACACAAACAGCTAGACTCTTACACACCCCAAAGTGAAACAATATATGTAATGTAAGTGGAGGGTTGTGTTCTATCCCCACCCATGTTCTACAAGGCCCCAACCATGCTAAGATAAATCTCCAAAAACAAATTAAACTGTCTCTAGATGGAAAACCAAAACTCTAACTCTCTTAATGGATGAAGCTTTCAAAAAGGAGTCAATGGTGAGCAGAAGGAAGTCCTAGAATGAGCTCCACCAGCTGGCTCTGGAATAGGCATGCCTTTTCCATCAGTAAAATCAGATTAAAATATCTTTTCCTAGGTGATCATGCCTCCTCCTACCACCAACCTGCCCTCCCTCTTTCAGGGGAAAAAGCTATCTGCAGAGGTACAGCCTCCCTGAAGAAAGGATCTCAAGCACAGCCATCTTCCCATTTCCCCCAGGCAGCTCACCTTTCTGACTCCTGTGACGGATAAAAACTCCCAGCCCAAGGAAGAGCAGCCCCAGTATGAAGCCCCCGACGCCACTCAGCATCTTTCTCTGCGCAGATTCAGACTGTGCCCCTGGGAAGCAAGCCTGAGTGTCAGCTTTGTCCCACATCCCACAGGGTCCCTGGTGAGGACCTGACATCCAATCTGAGTTACCAGATATGGAGCTGCTGAGGGAAGCTACTTCTCTATTCCAGTGATGGTGAAACTTTTAGAGACAAGTGCTCAAATTTACACTCAAAACCCACTTATTTATTCCAAAGTGCCAACACTGCAATTAAACCTGAATGTCCAGTGCTTGGCTTCTGAGGTGACTTGGCTCATGTGCTCACAGAGAGGGCTCACACATGCCTACTGCAGCATATGTGTCATAGGTTTGCTATCACTGTTCTATTCTGACCATCTCCCAGAGAAGGAAGGGCCACCCAACACATTCAGGGACACATTGGGTAAGTGATGAGAGGGTGAAGTAGATACCTGCTACTCCCTCACACATACATAACCTTAAACCCTAGGATCCAAGTCACCAACGGTGCATCCCTATTAGTACCAGGTTCCAGGGCCACCGTGTATACAATGACTCCCTAGTATCTAGAAAGACAACTAGGTAAGAATCCTCCTGACACACTCGCCGTGGGGCAAGAGGTTTTATTCTCCTGTGGCTCTCAGCTCAGCAATTTCATCTAAGACAAGGGATAGGCCAGAGCCAGCACAGCCCTCTGTCTCATGGGACCCCTCAGTGAAAGAAAACAAGGTGCCCCTTACGCCACTCCACTGTGATGGGGCTCTGGAGGCTGGGGTGCTCCACGCGGCAGGTGTAGACGTCTCCATGCAGGGGGGTCATCTCCAGCATCACTAGCATCTGGAAGGTCCAGTCCCCGTTCCTAATGAGGGGGGTGGAAACAACGCCAGCTGTCTCCTCCTGGCCATTCCGGAACCACTGGACTTTGACCTGGCCTGGATAGAAATCTGACACGGAGCAGACCAGCAGGTTGTGGTGGTTCAGGGCCTCAGTCTTCGATGGGGAGATGGTCACCGTGGGCTCCACTGAGGGCAACAGACAGCAAAAGACAGAGTAAGTGAGATGTGAGGCCCACAGCAAGTGTCCCATGGGGAAGGGTCACTTCTGGGTGCTAGGGTGGGAACTCCTGGATTCCAGTACTTGGATTAAGGGTCATTCAACAAATGTAAATTTGACAGTTGAAAATGTAAACAGTCCATGTCTCTGCTTTTTTAGAGCTTGCAATCTATTAACAGACAACAAAATATGAACGAATGAAGAAAAGTTTATAATTTTTGAAGGAAAAGTAAAGGAGCCTTGTGAACAAATAACAGTGATAAAGTGTCATTTTCCCACGCCTTGGTTTCGCTGCTTTCTCAAATTGCTACTCATGGTCACATTGACATAGTTTCTGTGCCTATTTAATAACTCTCAGCCTTTCTCTCTCAAATCAGTTGACTGCATTTACCTATTCCTTTAATGTGACAAGACAATAAATATTTAATGTATGTAAATTATTTAAGAATATGTTATGTTCTCCCATTTTCTTTTTCTCCTGTTTTTCTTTTAATACTCAAATGAATTTAATTTCTACTTGCCTGTTCTACTCAGTCCCCTTACTGTGAAGAGTTACTTCTTGGTTCTGAAATGCTCTCTGTAGGAAACATTCCAGGACTCTTGCAGAGAAGACAGTATGAAGGTGTACGGCAGGTGCTCTCAGCATCTGACTAAATGACACTTGTGGGCCAATATCTGGTAAGAATCATGTTTTCTTTCCAATCAGGCAGTATTTAACCTTGGTTCAGGCTGGAGCCAGACTGAAAACAGAGCCACCTACATGGACTTACAAAATCTGTGCATCTTAAACAGATTAGGAGTAAAACCAGAGAGCTCAAGCTCATAAGAAAGATATTAGAATAATTTTTATAAACTAGAACTGAAAGAGCAAAAATTTAAACATTGAGTGGTATTTAAGATATAGATTCATCATTTTGTGACTATGTATAAACTGGAGTCAGACTAGGGGTTAATTAATCAGCAAATGATACTGACAAATCAGTATCGTTTTGTCCATTGTCATTTAAAACAGGCAGGAGCAGACTCATAATTAGCTTTGGTCAGGTTTTGCTCCCATTAGACTTTATACCCATGTTGAAAAGGACATAACGACTTCTGTGTGTCTGGGGGTGGCTTCAGGACTTGGTGAGCACTTGTGGGCCGATAACCTAGAGTTGTATTATTCCCACTGCCACTACGCATGCATAGGCAGGGCGGATGCTGAGCTCTGTCACAGGAGGAAGCTGTAAAGCGAGCAGCACAGCAGATAATGCGAGGTGGGCAACTGTCTAGAAATACGTGTTCAGAAGATGAGAAAGTTAATTTTCAAAGTGCTGAGCAGCGGGGGTGAGAGAGCCTAGGCCAAAAGTAATGTGAAACGACTTGTATTCAATCATTTACTGACTTCAGAGTGTCAGCTCTTTCCACTAGGCCATGCTGTGGTTTTTCTAATAAAACGCTGCCTCACATCATTCAAGTGTTATTGCTGTCTTTAGCACTTTTTCCGTTAGACCCTACTTTCACAAATTGTAAATTATTAAGAACCAAATAAGCAACAGTTTACTTCAAAACCATCAGCAAAATAATGAATGGTAAAGAAGTTGTAAGGAATATATTATCTTCCTGATTTCTCTTACGCCTAGGTAACATTTAACAAAGGTTATTGAGCTCCACTATATGCCAGTAATAACTTGGGTTTAAGTGCACAGCAGTCACAAGACAGTCTCTCCCCTCAAGCCAGTATTGAGGCACATCCCTGTAATCCTAGCACTCCAGCAGGCTGACACGGGAGGATTACAGGTTCCAGTCTACCCTGGATAATTTAGCAAGATCTTCTCTCAAAATAAAACAAAATAAAAATAAAACTTTAAAAAGCGCTAAGGACGTAGCTCCGTGCAAAGGCCTTGGGTTCAACTCCCTAGCTTTAAGACAAACAAGCCATGTAAGAAAACAAAATTAATATGAATAATGATTTGACACTATAAGGTCAAAATGCATCATTTCAGGACGATAATGCATCACACCCCCTGGAACAGCCCTCCCCGAACCAGGACTATCCAGCCTCCTCTGAAGGTGGCTCCGGAGGCAGAGGCTGGGGAGGGCTCAGAGAAGAGGGCATGCACAGGGCGAAGGCAAAGGTGCGGACTAGGCAGGAATCTCGCACAAAGCACGAGGCGAAAGCACAGAGTGGAAAGAAGGGCGAAGGATGGGTAGCGGGCAACCATTTCCCTGAGAATGCACCAGCCTCCTCTCTCCTTGCCTCCTCGCCCCCTCAGTGGCCCTGGCCTAGGCCTCGGTTCTCCCGCGCTCTCAGACAAAGGAGGAGGAGGAGGAGGAGGGGCAGCCTTGCCTAGGCGCTGCAGGGTAAAGAGTCCATCCAGCTTGTAGTTGTGTTTGCACACGGTGTCCAGCTCAGCGCGCTTCCGCTGCATGAAGTCCTTCTGGCTGTTGAAGTCCTTGGCCCACGATCGGCCCACTTCGGTCACTGCGTAGTGCTCACCCATGTCGCTGTCGAAGCGTAGGAACTCCTCGCGGTTGTAGACATATCTGTCCACCTGACGCACCCGTTCCGTCCCGTTGGTGAAATAGCACTGGCCCTTATACTGGATCACGAAATCCTCTGTGTGAAGCACAGGGCGGATGCTCAGCCCATCAGCCTGGCCCAGCTCCTGCAGAGCTGCAGGCCCGGAGTTGTCCCTGCGCTGGGCAGTGACGGACACCATGCCCCCACACCCCCGCCCCACCTGTGCCTGTGTCCCAGGTTTATGATCTCTATACTGAGCTCACAGAGCCGGAAACCTCGGGACGGCACATAAGCTTAAGAGTTCAAGGAATGAACAGAAGGACATAGAACTAAGCTCCTACTGGTCCCATAAGCATAGTACCTTGGTCTTTGAGTAAAACACTGGACTCACTCTGTCCCTGCCATGCCCACACAACCAAGTGTGAGGTTTGCTCACTCATCAGAGCACCCTAAATCCCTAATCCCAGAAAAGAGCATTTATTCACGGCAAGAGCACAGGTTTCAATTAGGTAGTCTAAATTCCAATTAAACTGTGAGAGACTGGATTTGGTGGCCCAAGCCTCTAATCACAGTACTGGGAGGCTGAGGCAGGAGGGTCACTGCGAGTTTGACACCAGTCTGGGCTACAAAGTGAGCTCAAGGCCAGCCTGAACTTCATAGTGAAACATTGCCTCAAAAAGGCAAAACAAAACAAAACCCATGAGCTTTGGATGCTGGAACAGGTTACTTAACAGGACCTCTATATCTTAAGTATAACTGTATGAAAGAAAATTGTAATACCTACAGAGTGGTGTGAGGAAGACTAATGGAAAATTCATATAAACCATGACCCCATGTCTGAAATGAGTGCATTTTCAGTGTTTGTTATGTACTTCTGTGCCTCTTTCTAAATTGAGACTACCATCAACTCCTGTCCCGAATCCCTCTACAGTTCCTGTTTGACCCCCCAGTCACTAGAGCATACAGTTAAGACTTCCTATATGCTGGCTTCAGTCAGATCCCTGGAGTTTGCCCCTGAAAACTACACTTGGCAAAACTGAGGCTTTGTCCTTGAACACTAACTCTGCAGAGACCACTGCTGGTCCCCTTGCCATCCAGAACCTCACAGTATTTCTCCAGACAAGACCTTAGGGGACGCTGATAGCAACAAGGCCTATGGTATGTGCTTTGGAGAAATTTATTTTCTCCAAAAACAATCCCTGGGGCCAGGAATATAGCTCAGTGGAATAAGTACCTGCCTGGCAAGCACAAGGTCCTGAGTTTGATCCCCGATACCACAAAAAAA
>PVLD010034633.1:0-12485 GCA_004027595.1 Dinomys branickii | reverse complement strand
AAATTTACATGTCTGTATATGGGTCCATACATCTACAATTCGAAGATATCAATGGATAAAGCAACAACTACTGTTGAGAGCATATCACCTTGTCTATAGATTAGTTGTGATTGTACTATTTTCTATGATAATGGGTATCTGTTTGTCAATATGTTTTTGTACTTTTATGTTTCTAAAATAAAAAAATAAAAAAATAAAAGAAATTGAGTGTCTTGCTGACTGTTTGACTATGGAGTATGAAAAATGAGGAAATACATGAATACAGTTTATTAATATAAAATATAAAAATATGTTACTAGATGAAAGAAGTGTATTGTGGTAAAACTGAAGTTGTTCTCCACCATAACGGACAAAAATAGTGATCGGTGAAGGTCAGTACAAGCTTATATTAGTGATACTGAATTAAATTCTAGAAGACACAACTAGAAAAAGTAAAAATAACTGGCTCTGGCAAGTAGGGGTAGAGAATTTGGAGATAAAATAGAGATTAAACTTTTTAAATTTTTCTTTATGTTTTATAGTGCTATCTGATTTTTTAAATTTATGTGTATGTATTCATTTAATAAAAGAAGTGATTCTACATATATATATGGAGGCACCATTCAGGAATATCTTAACAAGCTGACAGTCATAAGAAGGAGAAAGATGACAATGGCAGGGTGTACAAAACATATTTGTTTGCAATAAACATGAAACCTCTAAAATGGGGTTGTGGGCACAAACCCCATCCATTCTGAGTTTAAAGCTAATAAACTGCAAAAAGTAAATCAAAGTAATCAATTTCAAACTATCCACCTTATCTCTGGTTAACGTTGAATTAGAAAATGTGTATCAGTCCTGATTAGGCCTCTATTAATAATACATTTAAGTTTGTATCATAGAAAAACACCCATTACCCTAATCTGTTGAACTCCAATGGAGAAGGAAAGAGAAGTGACCCTCAGGCTGCTTTCAGAAGGTAAGCTCCAGGCCTGACCCTGGCCTTCATTCCATCTAGAGCCTGGAGCAGAACAAAAGATTTATTCTGCAGACACACAGGTAAGACAGTACAAAGCTCAGAAGGAGTGGGGATATGCGTCACCATTTCTCATCCGTCACAAACTGTGTTAGTAATACATCAGACAGTAGGGTGGGGCCTACTTTCAATAAAAGAGCAAATAAAATTCCCTACATAAGGAGATCCCAACAAACTTGGAAGGACATTAGGTCCTAAAGAATTTAAAGAGAACAATATATGAGAATTTGACTTTGGAAATTTTCAGTATGATGGGATTCAATATCCCATTAAAGGTGTCCCTCAGAAGAAATGCTTTTCTTCCTTTCTTTTGAAGAAAGATCCATGCAGGAACACTAAAGTGCTGAGATTAAGTCCTGTTAGCACCTTCTACAAGACGCTCCTGAGTTTCCAGTGGAGAAGTAATTATTTGCTGAATTAGTGTAGAAAGTATGATGGGGCTAGAAACGGAGGTTCCAGAGAGATACATATGTATGAAATAAAGTAAACAAAGGGGCTAGGAATATCAGCAGGGCAAGTGCCGACCTGACAAGTGTGAAGTCCCAAGTTCGATTCCCAGTACCAAAAAAAAGGCAAACCAAATAAAAGGAAATAATATAAACAAGATGTAAACCAATAAAGTAACAGTATTTTCACAAAACATATGAATTGTAAGACATAGAGAACATAACACATATCTGTCAATTCATACAACACTCTCACTGAAAATTAGTATGCCTCTGTGCAAGTTTTCTGTGTCTAATTTGCTCCCATAAACAGGCAAGAAAGCTCTTCACCCAGAAAAAAAAACCAATCCTCAAATTATTCACATGCTTATACATGTTTATGATATCTCAGTTCTCTCAAACATGCCCCATTGTGCTTTCTGGTCTCAGTGAACTGGCTCACAGGCTCCTTTAGACTTGAACACTTAATGGTTACATCCTCCTCATACTCTATTACTTAGCTAACCTCACAGCTGATAGAATCTGAAATATGTCCTGTTTTGTTCAGCACTTAGCTTCATCAGTCCTCTTGAATGATCTGCACTCATTGTCACATGGACTGTATCATATGAGCATCATTTTAAGTAAAAAAAAGGAAACTCTGCATTTAACTGATTTCACATTTATGTGTTTGTCAGAGCTTGCTTAGCTAAACATTTAGAGATGCTAATTGACATCAAAAGAAGCTTAGAAATGTCTTCTCAAAAGCCCAGGACTAGGTAGTTCATTTCTTTTATATTTGACTTTTGTTAATTATATGACAAGCCAGGTCTGTTATTCTGATATATTAATTAAGTTCAAGTTTAGTTGGTTATGTAAGTAAAGTAGGTTGTTTAATATGCATAAAACAAGTTGATCTCAGCCACTAAGGGAAGGAGCAATTACAGAATGAATTAGCCAGGGAAGTTTTATCCAGGGGGAACACTGAGAAGGAGTGAAAGAGGGATGAGAAAAGCCACAGCAGTCGGTGGAAGCTACTAGCAGATCTTGGTGTTTATGTGAATTGTGGGCCCATTCAAAGTTGGATAAAAAAAAAATCGACACTTCATTCAGAAAAACATAATCACCTACACATAAAATTGGTCCATATTCTCATAACCAGAAGGTAAGAGTACCTTATGTAGGACACTGCCATATAGTACACATTTTAAAAGACAAAGTACAGGCTAACGTATATGGTAAACATAGTAGTGTTGGAAAGTATATTTTCTGCCTGGTGTGATGGCACACACCTGCAATCCCAGTACTCAGGAGGCTGAGGCAGCAGGATCTCTGCAAGTCAAGGCCAGCCTGAGCCTCAAAGTGACTTGTAAGCTACAAACTGAACTGCATAGTGAAACCCTGTCTCAAAAAAGACAAAAAGAAAAGGGCATCTTCAAGAATACAGAGATTAAGCTATGGTTTAAAGAAAATGAAAAGTACAGTTTTCATGAAGAAAAATGAACCTGAGCATGATGCTTCTGGACAAGTGCCTAAAGGCTAAACAGATTTCCCACTATTTCTAGAAACTAAACAAGTTATTTGAAAAGCTCTGCCAAGCCCAATCCCATTTACTTCACTTTCTCCTCTGCTGCACAGAAGCTCCCTGAGGTAGTAAGAGTCCTTTGGAAAAGCAAGCATACATAGCAGAAAGACTTCATATGGATGCTCAGAGTCAACATGAACATTCTGATTTCCTCATGGTAAACAACCAAATAGCAATCTTAACCAACTATTTCTTTCCTAATATTTCTATCTTTAGATAAGTATCAGTATAAATCCAGAAGGATCTGCTTCTAGATTGATGAACAAGCAGGTATTACTTACCCAAAATCTTCTCAGTAGTGTCTAGAAGAAATCACATGCACACTGTAAAGTCACTCTTTAGTAAATTTATGTACATCTTGTAGGAATATTACACTTTGACTTTCACAGCAAGCTGTAGAACACTAAAGTATAGGCGGTCTGTTCAGAAAGTTGGTTGTCAGGGAAACTGCACCTATATCCAACCAATAAAAAAAAACCCAAAGGGATCTTCCAACAATATCTTGGAGAAGATATACCTAACCATTTACTATCCAATGCATGTTTTCCTTTGACCTATAGATGATGATACAAGCATATTTATTAGTTACTTCATGTATCATAAAAGAATTCTTCTCCCCATTTGGTCATAAATGAGATAAAACCAATATAGTTACAAGTATGAATTCCCAATTTGCGTACAACGGCTTTTCTCCGAGCATCCTCAGCATCTGTTAGGAAAAGGTTACAAAAATCCAACAGAAAAAAGGATCTGTATCTCCTTCCCCTTACATGGCAGACACCATGGCTGTTTAATTTTCTAGCTATCAAAGTGTGAAACCACAGCACCCTGCTCGTCTACCCTCTTTCCATCTTCACTAGCTCACATAGATCTGATGCATATGAGACCAAGTAATGGAAGCACCATGGAGGTTAAAAAAAACTCCAGAATGGTCCTGAATTAAGGTCCTAGACAGGAATGCTTTTTATCTATCCCTTTCTGTATCTCAGCTTCCTTTTACTTATCTATAAAAGGGAATGATGAATATTTCATCAGGGTGATTGGGGAAATAAAGACAGTGATCATAGTGTGACCATGTTTCCTAAATGATGGGAGGCAGGACATAATTGTGGTGAGCGGAGTGCAAAGGCAGGGTCCCACAGCGCTAATGTGGGGGCACACAGGAGCTAAGCAGAACTGCACTGTGACCAGAGTCACCTGTCTCCTGACTGTGTCATCAGGAAAGGTTTACTCTGTATTTCAATGATCTCATTGATAAAATGGGCATAATAGTATGCATAGGTATATTGTAGGGGTGCTTGAGGTCTTGATAAGACACCATAACACTTGATAACTTCAAAAAGAATATTGGCTGGGTCTTCTCAGCAACAGCTCCAACATGATGAGATTGCTGATGGTTTTATACAACTTAAAAAGGTAATTTAGTGATTTATATATTATGTTTTGCATTTTCTCTGCCACTACACAAACTCAGATTCTCATTACTTTATCCCAAGATTATTGCATTATCTTCCTTATTATTTGCTCACCTCTAATAAATCCTGCATTGTGTTCATATTATTAAAACAGCATTTGTAATAATACAGTTCCCTAGGAAACAAAAGTGTTTCCGCTCTGTACCCCTTACAATCAAGAGCCACTACAACCCTGTGTAAACTTGCCTTGATAATTCCACCTTCCACTGCATTAACAGGAACATTCCGCTCAGTGAAGATTACCCCAGCCTTCTAGAAAACTCTTAGACTACCCCATTTCTTCCTTTATCTGAATGTCCCCCATTCTTTGAAGCCCCCTGTTTAAACTCTCTTTTTACTGTTTCTTTAACTTGCCCCGAACCCTCTGGATCTCACAATTGTCCTGGTCAATTTTGCCATTTTCAGGACAAAATACTCAACACTTGAAAATTGAAGGACAATTTTCATTTGACTCATGGTGCCAGATTTCAGATCATGGTCAACTGGCTTGAAAGCAGAAACAAGAAGACAGACAGGCGTGTGGAGCTCAGTCTCTCAGAGCATCACGGCCAGGGAGCAGAGCACGAGGAAGGAGCTCCAGAGAGAACGGGGCCAGAAAGCGGACCTAGTCCCCAAAGTAACACCTTCACGACCAACTAAGACACGCCCAGAAGTGCGCCTCACAAGTCGCCAGGCATCTCTGACTCCAGTCAGGTTGACAATCATGACTTGTATTCACAGCCAGGTTCCTGCTTCCCATAACTCTTCCTATAGAACTTTCATCTGACACGTGGTCACTTTTTCATAAAATTTCTTTTTTACCTAATTTCTTTAGTGAACAACAATTACTGTTTGTGATTTATTTTTATTTTTAAAATTTATTTAGCTAGACATGGTGGCGCACATCTGTAACCCAAGGTACTTGGGAGCCTGAGGCAAGAGAATCATAAGTTTCTAGCCATTCTGAGATGTTTAGCAAGACCCTGTCTCAAAATAAATTAAAAATAATGAAAAAGTTGGGGATGTAGCTCACCTTTCCTGAGGTTTAATCTTTCATACTAGCCCCACAAAGTATTCTGAGAGCATAGCCTTACATTATTTACATTCTGTCTATATTTTCAAATAAACAGCACTCTCTCCACCTACTCTAAAATTAACTGATATATTCTAAGTATGTATCTAAATACTAGACACCATGCTTTCAGGCTCAGCTGTGAGCTCTTATTTTTGAGTAGCTAAATAAAAGAATGGTTTGACACTTCTATAATTCTGGTGCATATCCTGCTTTCTTCAGCACAAGGAAAAGTCTGTTAACCTAAAATTCCTAGCTGTGAACTTCTCCTGTTTGCCTTTCACCTCCCGTTTTCTTTAAATCAAATATTATCTCCCACATAGTTAACCCAAAAATAAAATAGCAACTTCAAAGCAAGACAAAGCGGCTGTATTTTTACTGATGAGGACAAAAGCTACCTAATACTTATTGTAGGAAAAAAAGTTGACAAGAAGATCATACAATTAGAAGTGCTCAGTTCCTTAAATAGTCCTTTTCTCACTATCTTCTTTCTCATATATGAAATGGTTGCACTCATAATCTAAAGCAATATCTCACTTTTCCTTTTTACTTACTTCAATTAGGTGAATTCTAGATGGAGCCATTATGGAGCTTTCTTCTTCCAAGCATCTAAGGAAACTGTTGTACTAAGAGATAAGGTGGCTTTTCCAAAACAGCGATACTACTCGTAGTCAAAGCAGGACACCCTCTTAGGAAAATCGCTTTCCACAGCTCCAGTATTTCTAAAGACACCACTGTAGAATCAAACTGACCAAAACTTTTGATTTGTACCCCCTCGTGCCTGTCTCCACCAGTCTCCCCAGCTGTTCAGAATTCCAGTCAGGCCAGCCTAGTCACAAAGGACACGTGTGCTTCCCCAGTCCTCCCATCTTGAAATTCCCAGAAATGAGGAGAAAAACAATCTTCAAATAACCTTTAACAAATTCAGTAACGTTTCATTTTCATGACTAGATAATTCTAGATTATGTTTTTAAAGCAGAAATCTGAGCAATAAGAGAGGACAAAACTTTCAAAGGAGTCTTTTTACGATCTCATTCCAGACACAGACTATTCATCTCTTTTCTTTTCACTTTCCCGTGTACTCTGACAGTGCAGCAGTAGCGCAAAATGCCGCTGGAAACCCACTTGCCCAAACAAGGAAACTTTGGCTTATTGCATAAACAAGGTTTATGTGCATGCTTTTTTAGTGGCATACAAGAATTAGGTTGCTGGCATTTGCTTCTAGTTGGAATTTGATTTTCATGGCTGCTAAGACTTATGCATTTGTTATTTCAGTAAATAATTTTTCTAAGGAATCTCACTGCAATAGAAAATGAAACCTGCCAAATCAGAATAACAATGGAAAGGTATTATTTGCAGGGAAGATTTGAGTAAAGGCAAACATCCTTTTCTTCAGCCTGATAAACTCTTATACCACAGAGTTTACTGTCATGAGGAGTCAGTTGTACCACAGTTAGGAAATGACCATTAGCTAATGTGTCATGAATGTGCGCATTTCCCAGAGGCAGCTCTGATGGAAGTTCCCCTCGGGTGTTACGTCATTTCTCCTTACTAGGAAACAAGACCAGAACTGGTAAGCAGCAGAGCCAGAATTCAAGTCCGATGAGCTTTCTAATAAAAACCCTACTTTCCACCCTAACCATGTTTTCATCAGCTGGACTTTTATCACACACTTCTCTGTCTCTCTGAAGCTTTTTGAGACTATAGGAATCAGAGGAGTTGAGGGAAAAAAGTGAAGACCTAGCAATAACAATATCCATTAGATGATGTCAGCCTTTCTGCAATACACACTAAAGACCAGGAGAAGAGTGACAAATTGAATCGATGACTTGGAAAACCAGCTCAGATTAGGAAATATCAAGTCAGTTTGACTTGCCGAAGGACTACAAATGAAAGCAAAGAGGATTCTCCCACACCCTTCTTCAATTTTGTCTTTATTTTCTAAAACAAAAGGAAGGAAAGGAGGATAATCTGCAGTTCTCTGTAACAAACCACGCTTTGTTGTCCATCCTGCAAGGCAAATTTACTCATATCCTCTGAACTGCCTATGCAAAACCTGCAATCCTGATAGAGAGGAAAGAAATAACAAGAAAGAGAAGCTAGTGTTTGGCACAGATATTTGTAACATAAGAACATCAGAGTCATTAATTCATATTTCACTATGCTATGAACCTGAAAATTCTCATTAAAAATAGCATTTTCTGCAGTGCCATGAGGATATATTGACTGTCAAAGTGGCACTTCCTAATTGTCTGCTGAAGCCCAAGGAAAGTATTTATGATACTGTTACATGCAAGTTTTTTTTTTTTTACAGTATAATGAAAATACATTTGTTTGCAGTAACAGCCTTGATTCTGTCTCATTATGTTTGTTCATATAATAGGTAATCTACCAGATTTAATACTTTGCTAGTCAGTATAAAATTGCACCCTGAATTTAAGTTGAACTAGGAATAAGTTGGTTATCTCTGCCTCAGGAAAATGAAAAGATGTGTGTAAACTTCCATGAAGGATCTTGTGGTATTTATGTATTTTGGCAATTTGATTTGAAAATTTGCTTTTCCTAACATAGTATGATTGAAAATAACAGCTAACTTTTATTGAGAGTTCTCCATATGCCAGGCACTGTTGTGTTTTATAAGTATTAATGCATTTAATTCTCTGACTAATCCTATATAGTGGGTACTATTCTTACCACTATTTTACAGGCACAAACTCAAAGCTATCCAGGGATTAATGGAATATCTAAGATTTAAAGTCAAGCATCCTGGCTCGACTGTGGAGTTTCTCAGCCTCAACACGATTAACATTTCTGACTGCCATTGTGAGGGGCTGCCCTGCACAGTGCCCATAATTGGCCGCCACACTCTAGCTTCTGGTAACACCACAGCTCCTCTTCCTCACAGTTGCGACAATCAAAACTGCCTTTGAACATCGCCAGATTTCATTTGGAGCATAAAAGGCACCAGAGCATGGGTTCTCAGAAGAGGCAATCTTACTCTCAAGATGGCAGTATCTAGTTCTGGGGGTGCAAAAGAAATACTATTCTTTAATTATAGACCATAGAAAATAAGCATTGCATAGATACACAATATATTTGTAGTACTTAACGAACTTTTATGGAGAGAGATAAGAAAAATAGAAATGTCCAAAAAGCTCCTTAGCTGGGGATATAGCTCAGTGGAATAAGCGCCTGCCTAGCAAGCGCAGGGTCCTGAGTTCGATCCCCAGTACCAAAAAAAAAAAAAAAAAAAAAAAAAAAAAAAAAAAAAAAAAAAAAAAAAAAAAAAAAAAAAAAAAAAAAAAAAAAAAAGCTCCTTAGAGAGAAATAATGAAAACAGATTGGGAAGCACCGTGCTAGCATTTGTACCTGTGATTTTGGTACCAAACTGCACAGGAAGAGATGTGCAAGTTTGAACTCAGGTGAATGTGATCAAGGAGATTCTGTAACACCCTCTTAGATGAAGAACGTTACCTTCCTTTCCTGAAGCTCATCACCATCACTTTAGCCCTACAGATTAGAAAGCTTCAGGTTCCAGTTCAACAAAACACTTCAGGCTATTTTGCAAACATTTTCATTTCAGCAAACCCTGCATAACTATATTGGCCAAGATCAATTTCTTTTAAATTGTTTAATGCTGTGTGTATTTCAAAAGAAATGTATCCATATGGTTCTCATTTGCTTACTCTTAATTCATCAAAATGGTGTTTTGTAGAAACTAGCTGACAGCAAAGGATCTGTATGGGTGTTTCAAAACTTGAAACAAGAAGTTAGGCTTTGTTTGGTCTAAATAGAATTTAAAATCCTTTTAAGTTTTCCAACACTTGGCTGCGTGTAGCATTCCCTGTGTACTAATCATTAATGCAGGGTTTACCTTTTTTATGCAAAATGTTTTATGGTGGAAGAAGCAAGAGAGTGAAAATGATACGCTTCACAAAGAGAGACTTTAAAAACTAGAACATAGGAACAAGGATGTGGCCAGGAAATTGTATGTTTTCAGAATACGTGGTTGCTGTCATCTGACTTGCACTAGGTAGTACTTAAGAATTACATACCTCTTTTAGAAGGTGGGGTTATAATTGTCAAGTATTTGTCTGTTTGGTATAATATTGTGCATTTATAAGAGACTTACTAGAATCTTCTCCCACTCTTTCTTCTGTCTCTGTCCCCATCCCCCCACACACAATCTTTTAATTTCACATGCTCTTTGTCCCACCAGCATCACTGAAAATAAACAGTGATCATCATTAAGGTTAGATATGTAGAAAAGTAATATTTCAAAAGTCAAACATGCATTGAAGGGGGCTTTACATACTGCAGGGAGTAGGCTATTCATCATTCTGATGCTAAAGGCAAATTTTAAACTTTCATACATGTTATGTAAACAGAAAGACATAAAACGGTTTGGAACAAGTTTTCAAAATTATGTATCACCAAGTGGTCAACAGGCCTTTTAACAAAGACAGCTAACTACTTCTACATGAAGCAATGAGTTCATTTTCCCTATGGTATTATTATCACTAATCTAGCTTTGCCGTGTTAGGCAAATGCATTAAAAATAAGCAAAAGCAACAAATTCAAGGCATAAATCATAATACACCGAACACAGATCTATGTAGATATTTACTACTATACATGTAAATATACAAGACATAGATGTAGAATTGTACTAACAGAAGATCACCTTAGAGATTTCCAAATCATTTTGTCACATACATATTTCTATTTGTCACACACATATTTCTAAGTTAAGAAATAGGTATTTCATCCCAATCCAATAACACTAAATCAAAATCATTATGAATATGGCCCAGAAAGGTACATTTTAAGATTTCTTACTAATGCTCATACATAGTAGTCTTTAAGAACCGTCAATTTAGATCACAGTGATAACTGACTGCTGGGCTAACACAGAGGATTTAATGATCACGTCAGAGTTACAAGTGGCAGAAATATTCCCCAGTGTCAAACTTTAGTATTTTGTTACAGGATATAGGCATTTGGGGAAAAACAAATCTTAAAAAGAGCAGAGAGAAGCCTGGGATATTGGAGGTGGTTCCTAATTCTTTCTTTTAACATTGATTATCCCTCTTGGTCCAGAAGAGATGAGCTAAGTTAAATCTAGGGCTGTCCTATACTTTGGGGGCTTTTTAACTATAAAACACCATCACCACCAGAGTACTGCAAAGTATGTGACACTCCCATGGAGCCATGTCTGGGATCTACTTACTCTTGAGAATCCTTAGACAGGAGCATTTTACTAAGGCCATTTCAGAGACAGGATCTCATTCTCCTAGCATATTTTACTAGTTGATTCATCCAGAGTTCAGTCAAAAAGGACTGGAGGTGTTCCCTGGACAAAAGAGTGTGTGGGTCACAGGATGGCTGCTTTAGCTTATTCTTTGAAAATATGAGTGTAATAACTACTCCACAGATGTATATAATCAGGTCATAGTGTAGGGACCAGGGACAGGCATGTAGGAACCATATGATACCATAATTCCATCTTTCATGCTTTCTGCAGAGCCTAGAATTGGGTCTGCTCTAGCTTCCTTATCATAAATATATCCAAGGTTTGTTGAACCAAAATTTATGATATAACTGAGTTTCTTCTCTGATATAATTTTTAATGTTTACTTAAGGGTTACTTTTTCTTACTTGAAGATTAATGTCTTTGTTCGATGATTGTTCTTATGTATTGATATGGCATTAAAGTTAACAGAAAGAGAAATAATTTAAAAATTAATTACCATTTTAAGATTAAAGGGTAAAAGGTAAATACTGTTACTTTTTCTAGAGTTTAAATTGTTTCTAGACATAATAAAGTATTTGGTACATGTGTCAGATAACTAAATATAAATAAAATTTCTAAATAACTTCTACTTTTCACTTGAATGAACAATACCTTTTCCTTTCACTACTTATGTAAACTTAGATTAGTATGCTGTAAATTCAATTTGTTCTTTATAAAAAGTTTTGTGATTCAGGTTAGAAAAAGTTGAGTATACTTCAAATTTTTTTATAGGTTAAAAGTTCAGTACGGCAAAACTCATTTGTTTTAAGATTAATAAAATATATCTGTACTTCAAGGTCTGTAGGAAATTATTGGAGACTGTCATAGTGATTCCAATCCATTTTTTAGTGTCATATATTAGCTATAAATGTTTAACATATAGAAAGACTGCCATGGAATTTTCTGTCAATGCAGATGGCTAAAGCATCATGCAATTGTTTAGAGCAGTGGCTGGAGCTCATTCTTCTCAGGCACACACATCACATTGTGCCAACATAGATCACAATATAAGGCTATGAAACTATAATTAGAAAATTTAAGGTTGAAGTTGCAATAAACTCCTTTTCTAATCACAGTGGAATGGAACTAGAAATCAATTGTGAAAGGAAAAATGAAAAATTAATAAATATGTGGAAATTAAACAACACAGTCCTAGAAAATCAATGGAGCAAAGAAGAGCGCAAGGGTAAGTCAGACTGTACTTTGAGACAAATTAAAACAAAAATAGAATACTAAAGCTTATCAGATGCAGCAAAAGTAATTCTAAGAGGGAATTTAATAGAGATAAGTGCCTATTTTATAATACAAGGAAAATCTAAAAACAACTTCATTTCATACTCAGTGAATAATAAAATGTCGAACAATCTAAAGTTAATGTTAGCTGGAGTATGGGTACTAAGTACTAGAGCAGAAATAAACAACATAGAGAGTTACAAATCAATAGAGGGATCCGGGGAAGATGGCGACCGGGTGAGCAGCAAGGGAGCGAACCTCCTTAATAAACACCACCAGCTCGAGACAGACTTGGTGAGCGTGAATGCCGGAACCTCGGCTGGGAAGTTTAAACTGGGCGTATTTCTCTGAGATGCCGGGGGAGATGTGGTAGGGCGGACCAGGCTGCCGGGGCGAGACGTGGGAAAG
>PVLD010034631.1:0-12488 GCA_004027595.1 Dinomys branickii | reverse complement strand
TGTATCCTCACATTCAAAACTTGTTCTGGGTGGGGTTGAGTTTTGAGACTGCGTTTTGTTCCTCTGTTTTCCCATTTTTGGGTATCAGATTCAAAATGTGGAGCTATAAATTCCACAGACAGTTCAGCAGGCAAAGGTCTGCTGCAGAGGCTGCTCCAATGGTTACTTCTCTTTGGGAGAATGTCCCTTAAGCTGTCTATTGAGATTTCCGCTTCTACTCCCTACCCCAAGACCTGGTCGGGGCGAATAAACAGCTCGCCACCCCAGAATTCTTGCAGATAGGCCACTCAGGTGTTCCTTCCTGGGTGGAGCTCCTTCCCCCCTCACAAAACCCATTGGGGCGCCTAAGTAGGTCTTCCCACCCGGGATATCCCGCAGTCCTTGAAGCTGCTTTGATGTCTCTCGCTGGGCTGAGCTTCTTCCCGATTCAGGAAAAACCGGTTAGAGTGCGCACTTAACTCACCCTGTGATCGTGCAGACAGGAGTGCCGTTCAGATGTTTTTCCCTGGATGGAGATTTTCCCTGACTCAGAAATCCCGCCGGCCGGTCGCTGTTGCTCCAGTTCGTGCAGCGCTGGCTGTGGGGGTGGGGTTCTGAGAGGGATCCCGGAGCGCTGCCTGGTTTGGCACAGTTTGTCCCAGTAGCGCGTTCTCTGTCGGGTTCAGGAGCTGAAGCTGTTCTTCCCTCCGCACTCGCTCTCTCGGCTGGTCGTCTTCTTCCCGGAAGTCCTCATTTCTGTCTTCATATTGCTGTATTTCATTGTTTCGGTGGTAATCCTCTGGGAGGTTCTCTCTCTGCTGCCTACCCGGTCGCCATCTTCCCGGAAGTCCGGTAATTTCTTTAGATGTGTGAAAATTTTTCAATAAGATGAGATCTGAGTTGTTCATTCTTTAAAGTATTTCCTGTGCAATTTGGTTTTTGTTCATGAACTCTCTGCCTACCCTAATTTTGTCAAGATTTTTACTTACGTTTTCTTCCAATAAATTTAGTGTACCTGTTTTAATATTTAAATCTTTGATCCATTTTGACTTTAATTTAGTGCATGGTGAAAGACATGGGTCTAGTTTTAGTCTTCAGCAGGTAGAAAGCCAGTTTTTCCAGCACCATTTATTAAAGAAGCTATCTTCCTTCCATTGAACATGTTTGGCCCCTTTGTGGAAGATAAGGTGATTGAGTGTGTTTGTAATTGTATACGTATCTTCTAATCTGTTCCATTCATCTTCAGGTCTGTTTTTGTGCCAGTACCATGCTGATTTTATCACAGTAGCTTTGTGATATAATTTTAATTTATGAATTGTGATGCCTCCTGCCTTTCCTTTGTTTCCCAAGATTGCTTTTGCTATTCTAAACCTCTTCTGGTTCCAGATGAATTTTAGGAATGTTTTCTCTAGAACTGTGAGGAATACTAATGGTATTTTAATGGAGATTGTATTGAATCTGTAGGGAGTATGGCTATTTTCACAATGTTGGCTCTTTTTATCCATGAGCAAGGAATATCTTTCCATTTTGTGATATTCTCTTTGATCTCTTTTTTCAGAGTACTATAATTTTCACTATATAGATCTTTTTCTTTTTTGTTAGATTGATTCCTAAATATTTCATCTTTTTAGATGCTAGTGTGAAAGGTGTGGTATCCCTAATTTCTCTCTCAGTCTGTTTGTTACTTGTGTACAGGAATCCTATTGATTTTTGATTGTTAACTTTATGTCCAGCTATACTACTGAATTTGGTTACTAAATCCATGAGCCTTTTGGTGGAGTCTTTGGGGTCTTCTATATAGAGTATCATATCATCTGCAAATAATGATAATTTCACTTCTTCCTTTCCTATCCTTATTCCTTTTATTCCTCTCTCTTGTCTAATTGCTCTAGCTAATATGTCCAGAACTATATTGAATA
Source organism: Dinomys branickii (assembly GCA_004027595.1). Taxonomy (NCBI): domain Eukaryota; kingdom Metazoa; phylum Chordata; class Mammalia; order Rodentia; family Dinomyidae; genus Dinomys; species Dinomys branickii. The sequence continues at coordinate 10,590 of PVLD010034631.1, read as the reverse complement.
GGAGTGGTGACAGTGGACATCGTTGTCTTGTTCCTGAATTTAAAGTGAAAGCTTTCAATTTTTGACCATTTATATGATGTTAGCTGTTGGTGTATCATAGATGGCTTTGATCAGCTTGAGGTAAAGGCCATCTATTCCTATTTTTTATAGGGTTTTTATCATGATTGAGTGTTGGACTTTATCAAAGGCTTTTTCTGCATCAATAGAGAAGATCATGTGATTTTTGTCCTTGGCTCTATTGACATGGTGTATTACATTAACTGATTTGCATATGTTGAGTCATCCCTGCATTCCTGGTATGAATACTACTTGGTCATTGTGTATAATCTTCTTGATGATTTATTGCATTCTGTTTGCTAGTATTTTACTGAGAATTTTTGCATCTATTTTCATTAGGGAGATTAGCCTGTAGTTCTCTTTTTTTAGTTGGGTCTTTCTCTGGTTTTGGTATCGATATTACTTGCCTCCAGGAATGAGTTGGGGAGAATTCCTTCCCTTTCAATTTCATTAACGAGTTTGAGAAGAATTGGTGTTAAATCTTCCCTAAGTTGATTGTAAAATTCAGCTGTGAATCTATCAGGACCTGGGCTTTTCTTCATTGGCAAGTTTTTAATTACATTCTCAATTTCACTGGATGATCTTGAGTTATTCAGGAATTTTATACCTTTGTTACGGTTGATATATTGTGTCAACTTAGGGAGTCTAGAGGTTTGGCTGAGTGACTCAGCAGGAAGCTGGGGTGCTTACTTTGTACACATCCTGAGCCTGTGGAAGAGGAAGGCATGGAGATTATGTGAGTGCTGCACACCCCCTGGGTGGGGGTAGCCTGTTTACAATGTAAGGGAGGTAAAAAGTGGCTGCTTTCCACCATCCGCCCTTTTTACTCTTGTGGCTTTTGCTATGCTCTGCTGCCATGAACGTTTGCCCTCTGCTATGTGCCACTCTGTCTCTGAGCCAGCCAAGTATGGATTGAAACCTCCACAAAATGTAAGCTAAATAAACTCTTTCTTCCTTCATTTTGGGCATTGGGTATTTTGTCTCAGCAATGAGAGAAAAGTAACCAAGACAACCCTCTTCATTCAGCTTTGGTAATTCATATGTATCTAGCAATCTGTCCATTTCCTCTGTGTTTTCCATCCTTTGAGAGTAAAGATTTTCTAAGTAGGTACTGATGATCTGAATTTCTTCAGGATCTGTAGTAATTTCACCTCTTTCATTCATTATTGCATGTATTTCAGTCTTTTCTCTCCTTTCTTTTTGATAAGGTTGCTTAGGGGCTTATCTATTGTATTTATTCTTTCAAAGAACCAACTCTTTCATTCATTAATTCTTTGTATTTTTTTTTAGTCTCCAGTGTGTTAATTTCTACTCTGAGCTTTATAATTTCCTGCCTTCTTTTAGCTCTGGGTTTTACTTGCTCTTCTTTTTCTAGGAACTTGAGGTGCAGCATAAGATTATTTATTTGTGCTCATTCTGTTTTCCTGAGGTGGGAGTTCACTGCTATAAATTTCCCTCTGAGGACTGCTTTCACTGCATCCCGCAAGATCTTGTAGGTTGTATGTACATTTTTTTTTTTTTACTGTAAATAGTATTGAATCTCTACTTTGATTTCATCTGTGACCTATTCATTATTCAGGAGGATGTTATTTAATTTCCAACTGTTCATGCAGTTTTTGTGTTTTCTTTTGTCATTAATTTCTAATTTCATTGCACTATGGTCTGAGAGCATATATGGGATACTTTTAATTCCTTTGCATTTACTTAAACATGTTCTATGTGCTAGTATATGGTCTATTTTAGAGATATTCCATGTGCAGCTGAGAAGGATGTGTATTCTGATGCTGTTGGGTGGAACACTCTCTGGAACACTTCTACTAAGTCCATATTTTCACAAGCTTGGTTAAGTTCTGTTATTTCTTTTCCCATTTTTTGTCTAGTTAATCTATCTCTTTGTGACAATGGTGTGTTAAATTCCCCTGTTATGATTGTGTTTCTACTTGTTTCATTTTTCATGTCTGTTAAAATTTGTCTTATATATGTGGGTGCTCCTATATTTGGTGCATAGATGTTTATGATTGTTATTTCTTCCTCTTGAAGCTTCCCTCTCACAAGTAGGTAGTGACCTTCTTTATCTCTTTTGATTGTTCTTGGTTAGAAGTTCACATTGTCTGCAAACGGAATAGCTATACCCACTTTTTTCTGGGTTCCTGTTGCATGGACCATTGTTTTCCATCCTTTAATTTTCAGTCTATGAATTTCCTTTGAGTTAAATGTGTTTCTTGTTTTTTTAAAAATTTATTTTAAAAATAAAAGAAGGAAAACATATTAACAGACAGACAACTATTTACAAAATAGCATAAGAACAATACAAGCAATGCAGAGCTACAGACAAGGTAGTAGGAAATTAACAATGGTTGTTGTATTATGTACAGATATTTTCAAAGTGATTTCTCAGGAGAACAAATAGAGACATGCAAGATTGGTCAAGTAATTAAATTATTACCTATTCCTTTCAATAAAGCGATAGAAGTCAGTAGTTCAACTGTGTTGGCTATCCTGTGTATACATACATACATAATTTCCCTTTATACATACATAATTTCTCTTTCTTTCCTTTTTCTTTTCACTCACTCCAGTTGCTCTTTACTTTTGAGCATGTTCCTTTCATTTCACAATGTCTGTCCTACCTCCTAATTTTTATTCACTCTTTCAGGTTCTTACATTAGTGAGACAATACATTGCTTACAAATGGAGGTCTTGTTTATTTCACTTATGAGTATGGTCTCTAGTTGTGACCATTTACCTATAAAAGCCTCGAGTTTATCTTTCTTTATATCTGAGTGATATTCCATTATATAAAAGTACCACAATTTTTTTATCCAATCCTCAGTGGGTGGACATTTGGGTTGCTTCCACAATTTAGCAATTATAAATTATGCTGCTATAAGAGTGGGTGCACATATATCACTGTGATATGATGTTTTCAGATCTTCTGGGAAAATACCCAGAAGAGGAATGAGTGGGTTGAATGGGCTCTCCAGACTTTATTTGCTGAGGAATTTCCAAACTGATTTCCACAATGATTTCATCAATCTGCATTCCCATCAGCAGTGGAGAAGAGTACCTATTTCTCCACAGCCTCACCAGAATTTGTTATTGGCTAATTACTTAATGATAGCCATTCTTAACTGTGGTGAGATGAAATCTCAGTGTTGTTTTAATTTTCATTTCTTGAATGACTAATTATGTTGAACATTTTCTCATGTATTTATTTACCATTTGTATTTCTTTATCTGAGAAATATGTGTTCATCTTAGATACCCATTCCTTGCTATTGGGTAGGAAGAATCAACATTGTTAAAATGGCTTGCCACCTGTGAAATGTGTTTCTTGTGTATAGCATATAGTGGGTTTTGTTTCCTGATCCACTCCACTAGTCTGCTTCTTTTGCTTGGCGCATTGAGACCATTTACATTGATGGTTATAACTGATATATTCTGGCTCATCTTTGTCATGATATTGTCCTGCTGTTGGATCCTCCTTTTTCCCCTTGGCTTAATTGCTTGCTCTGCTTGGTGCTTCCTTTCTGTTGTTCTTCAAGTTGCAGTCTGTTTTATCTTTTTCTAGAATATCTTTTAGTACTCTTTGTAGGATTGGTTTGGTGCTCATGAATTTCTTCACTTGTTATTTACCATGAAACATTTTATTTCTCCATTAAATTTGAAAGATAGTTTTGCAGGGTACATCAGTCTGGGTTGGAAGTTGTTTTCTTTCAGGACCTGAAATATTTCACTCCAAGCTCTTCTTGCCTTGATGGTTTGTGTTGAGAAGTCTGCTGTGATTCTGATAGGCTTTCTTTTGTAGGTGATCTGTTTCTTTTCTCTAACAGCATTTAATATCCTGAGATTTTGTTGAGTTTCTGGGATCTTGATCACTATATGTCTGGGTGTAGGTTTATTTTGGTTATGATTAACTGGAGTTCTATATGCTTTACTTATCTGGATGTCCAATTCTTTTTCCATGCCTGGGAAATTTTCTGCTATATTTCTGCAAATAGTCTTTTTATGTCATTTGTGTTGACACCTGCTATTTCATTAATACCTATTAATCTAACATTGTTTTTCTTTGCTTCATCTTGCAGTTGTTGAATTGTTATTTCCTGGTTCCTTGTTGTTTTTAAGAGCTCCCTCCTCTCACGTTCATTAGTGGCAATGCTGTCTTCAAGGTCTGAAAGTCTATCTTCAGTTTCATTCAGGTGGTTTTGCCAGCTTTCAGTGGAATTTTTAGTTTTCTGGATATCTGTTTGCATCTGTTTTATACCTTCTAGTTCTTGGGGTTGTAGCTCAGAGGAAGAGCGTTTGACTGCATACCTTCTAGTTCTTTTTTATATTGTTCAGTGAAGGTTTCCAAGAGTTGTCTATGCTCTTCTATTTTCTTGTCAATGTCATCTTTGGATATGCTGAATATTTCTTTCCTTATTGTTGTCATTTCTTTTTTCACGTGAGACATTATTTCTGATCTCATGTCTTCTATGGCCTGATGGAGTTGTTTCTTTACTTCAGTTGTTATAATTTCAGAAATTTCAGGTGTATGACTTCCAGGTTTTTCTATGTTGATGTCTCCTGGACTTGTTTTGGGTGGTGTGGAGGTTTGGGACTGCATTTTGCTCCTTTGTTTGTCATTTTTGAAGATCCAGAGGCTCCCTGGAGTGTAGCCTCACTCTCCTTTCTGTGTGTGAGTACCAGGGTGAGAGTCTGAAGATCCATAGTGCTCAGTGCAGCTCCTGTGCTGATGAGTTGTGGCAAGATGGGGTTCCAGATGCTCCCTAAATGTCTTGAATTCAGTTGGCTCCCAGGTATGTGTGGGAAGGGCAAGAGAGGCTCACTGGAGTTCCTGAGACTGTCTGCGGCTCAGTTCAGCTTCCACAAGAGTAGGGGGGATGCAGGTCATGTTCACTGAGGCTTCAGATATTGCCCAGGACACAGCCTGATTCCCAAACTGGAAGGGGAAGGGTGAGGGTGGACTCCCCAAGGCCATTCACTCTGTCCAGGTTTCAGCTGAGCTCCGGCGGGGAGGGAGGTGAGTTGTTCTGGCAGTGACCACCAAGGCCCCAGAAGTTGTCCAGGGCTCCAAACACTAGTGGGGGAGGCACCAGAGTGGCTCACTGGGGTTCCTAAAGGTGTCTGAGGGTGCCCAAGATCGCCTTGCATGCTGGTCAGGGAAGCGGAGTGGTGAATCACTAGGCTTCCTGAAGATGTGTGGGATTCAGCCCAGCCCTGGAACACACACTATGCATGTGGCCAGTAGCCTCCAAGGCCCCAGAGTGTGCCCAGGGTTCTGCCTGTCTTGCACGCTGGTCGGGGAGGTGCCACCATGACTCACCAGGCTTCCTGAAGATCTAATATTTAATTAAAAGGGGTGGGCTGGAGGTACAGCTCAGCGGGCTAAGTGCTTGCCGCTAAGCACTAGGGCCCTGAGTTCGATCCCCGGTCCCGGAAAAAAAAAAAAAAAGGGGGAACCGTCGGATGGTTCCTTCTTAATTAAAAGGGGTGCATTTCAGTGATCCAAGGAAATATCATATAAAGGTTGTTTATTGTGTTCTCAATTTTAATTAGAAATATTAATTACTTAATGCCTTTTGTACTTCATTTAGATCTTTCCGGAATCCAGGAAATTTTCATGGCTGCTTAGATATCTCTGGTATAAAATTTTCATTTCTTCCTTATTTATCTTTACTAGGGGTGGAGAAGAGACGTCATCTCCAGTTCCTATTGTGTGATGTTAGGGATGCTGATAACTTGTCATTGTTCTCCAAGTTAATGCTTTTCTATTAGCAATTTCTTTTAACAGAGAACAAAGACCTTAATGTAATTTACTTACATTGTCTACCAGCTCTACCCTATGTTTTGCTTTATTAAAGTATTTAGTCTTAAAGGCCAGAAAATACCAATGACCACATAGAATTATCCACTGACCAATTATGAAGTAGCTAGGATTATAGATTTTGGAGTTAAAGTGACCTGGGTTAAAGATCTGGATCTATCACTTTCTCATTGTGTGACTTGGACAGTTTCTTATGCATCTAATGTTTAGTGTCCTCATCTTCAAAATGGGGAGGACATGTTCATATCATGAGACATCTATGAAGCATAGGAGTATGATGTGAGGACACAGGATATTTTATATAATAGGTGCCCGGCAACTGTTTGGATCATTATTACTATTTCCATATCTAAGTGTTAAAAATGCCTTTCTTAGAAAATGGTAAAATAGATTTTCTAAACCATGCCTGTAAGATATTTGAATGCATATCAGAGAAAATGGGCCTTTTATTTTTCAGTGAGGTGTTAGCTTAACTCTCATCCTAGAGAATTTATGCAAACTGCCCAGCCCCTTGATACATGCTCTTGCCCAACCTGAGCACTTTGGATCCAATATGCACCTGCGGTTTTTGCCTCTTTTGTCTGCTTGTTTGACAGGTGGAACCTCTTGCCTTGTACCTTCTGGAAGCCAAACTCTGGTCTGTTCTGCTGACTCTACCTGCCCACGAAGTTTATTACTCTTCCTTATCTACCTGGGCCTAACCTTCTGGGCTGAGTGCAAGTTTTGATTTATCTGCCAGATTGACATTGATCAACTCATTCTTGGGCTGCATACGTGACATCATGATATTGAAGCCTTTGTTAGTGAGACTGTTGGGAATTCATATTAAAATGCCGTTGAACAAACTCTCATGTGGGAGGGTTGTGTCACCTGCTCATACTAGTTTTCCATCCCTATATCAAAGTCCTTGACCCACCTAATTTACAAAGCTCAGTCTAGGCAAGGGCTGCCCCTCAGCTGTGTTACCTCATGGTGCAAACAGAAAAAGCCAGTGAGTGTAGAAGCAAGCAAACAGGAGGTTGGCGGGGCGGGGGGGACCAGCCTTGTTTCTTTTATAACAAACTATTGAAAACCACTGAAGGGGTCATGTGAGAGAGAGCACATGCCCGCCATGGCCTCAGGACCCAGCCTCTCCAAGGGCTCAGCACCTCCCCATAGCACGGAGCTGGGAGCTAGACCTTTAATCACAGTGGCGCCTCAGGGGACAAAACCATGTTCAGACCAAAGCACTGCTCCTGACTGGGGAATGAGCCTCCAGCTGTCTGTGGCTGTCTGTCATATTTCCAAGTCACCTATGGCTTCCTTGAGTTTGCTTTGAATTTTTTAAAAATAACTTTTTAATCTGATGTGAAAATTACTGTACAAAAATTGCTGGCATAGGAAATACAGAGGGGAAAGTACAATGTTCCATTAATCCTGACACACAAGAAACACCAATTAACTTTGGTATATTCTCTTTTTCCACATATATTTACATGATTAGAATAATACTTCCTAGAGCCAGGGAGATAGGTCAGTGGCACAAGTGCCTGCCTGACAAGCACAAGGTCCTGGGTTTGATTCCTGGTAACAACAACAAAAAAAGAATAATACTTTCTGTATTTTTCACTTAGTATAGCATCATAAACATACTCTACTTTGTAAAAATCTCTTTATAAACATGATTTTAATCATTACTGAATATTCTGTAAACAGATGTGTCATATTTTAGTCATTTTCCACTGTTGCACATTTTAAACTGCTTTCACGTCTGACTGTTATAAATTGTACAAATATAATCATATTTATGCATAAACATTTTCTCATAAACTGAAATACTAATTGAATACCTTTTAAGGAACAATATCAGTAATGTACACATGTATTGAAGCATCAAATGGTACCCTGTTGTTATATATGTTTTTCTATCAGTTAAAATACATTTAATTAAAAAAGATAAAAGTGAATTTATTTCTGCCATCCTTGGGCATGGAGTAAACAAGTGGTCTGAGACAACAGAAGACATTTAAATATTCATTGAATGAGTAAATTGTATCAAGAAGGTGATTCACTTCCATTAAAAATGAATAAATGCAAATGTGGCACTTGTAAGACCACTACTTACCCTTGAGGTACCCTTGAACTACATTTAGAGGAGAGGTATAGGGAAAGGGAGAAAAATAAGTAAAACTAAAAATAACTCTGGAACTTAGAAAACTGCTTTCTGTCTCTGGAACACTCCCAGTACTATCATAGAGAACAGACTAATTTCAGCCTTGTCCATTGAGTTAGTGACCTTTCCTGTTTGCTTCTCTTCCTGGACACACAGCCAGATTCTATTTCCGGCCTTCCTCACAGTGACATGAGGCCACAGAAAGACGAGCAGAGAGATGTAAACCACCCAAAATGCCTCATAATAAGGTCTCACATTCAATCCTCTGTACCAGTGACGGTGGACCTTTTAGAGAACTAGCGCCCAAACCCAAAGCCCACTTATTTAGAGCAAAGTGCCAGCACTGCCCCTAGGTTATCTGATTATGTGATGCTCAGATGCTGGGGCAATGTTGGTGTGACTTGGCTGCGTACCTGCTGTGGCACGTGTGCCGTAGTCACCACCACTGCCTCACGCTTTCCTCACTGACCTCTTCATGTGGGCGAGCACAGCGGCCTTGGAAAGCCCCTGTTGAAAGTGGTGAAGCCACACAACGGAGGAAACCTGTGCCAGTCAAGCTTGATTATGTCAACTTGAGAGCCGCTTGGGGCTGGCGGAGCACACTTCTGGGTGTATCTGGGTGGTCACAGGGCGGGGGTGACCTAGGGGCTCGTGTCTGGCCCGTGGCCCCTTCCTCTCTTGTGCTGCTCTCCTCTGTGTCTGGCTGCTGTGAACTAAGCAGTTTTGCCTCACCGTGCTCTTCTGTTATGAGGTTCCTGCTTTGGAGCTTGCCAGTCACAGACTGAAGTCCTGAGCCGGGTTAAGTTTTCCTATTTGATGTTGTGGATGTTGGGTGTGATGCTCTGGGACGGGAGAGCTGATACTCATACACCAAGCCATTGACTCTGCTTCCCCACCAGGAAAATGGAGCTAAGAATTTCTTCTTCATGAGGTGAATGTGAGGAAATAATGGGTTGAAAACATCTTTAAGTGCCAAATAAATGGAGACTGCAATTTAAAATTGAGCTCAAAACATTGTATTTAATTTTTTAACCATCTTATAAGTTCTTTGGGGCCAGTAATCATGTTACATTTACTTTTGTGCTCTTAGTGTTCAGTACAGCGCATGCTCACATGAAGGCTCAGAGACGTGTCTGTTAGAGACACTATCAGGCAGTCCAGCAGCTGAGCTACATTCAGAGGCCTAGGTAGCCTCACGTGAACCTCGAAGAGGTCTTTTCTTTCTTATTATTATCTAGTAACAAGACACAAGGAGGAAATGAAGCCGACAATTATTGGTAAGAGACAAGTAGCAGGAACAGAATGTTGAAATGCTATAAGAAAAATTATCTGATTTTTGTTTTTGAGATGTAGTTCAGGCTGTTCTTGAACTCATTATGTAGCACAGGCTGGCCTTGAACTCTGAGTGATATTTCTGCCTCAGCCTCCACAGTCCTGAGATTACAGGTGTGCACCACCGGGGTGGCAAGAAGTTATCTAGAAACAAGTGTTGAAATGTATTTTTCCACCTCTAAACTTGAGTCAGAATTTAAAACTCTGAAATCCACAACCCCTATTAACCAGACTTAACAATGGTACAGGACTCAATCGTGGTGAGCCTATGGCATGTGTGCCACAGTGTGCTGTTTGTATCCCTGAAAGCTCTAGAAGGTTTGCCATCACTAGATGGCAAATATGAATAAAGGCCACCTCTCAGACCTTTTTCTGCCTAGTCGGGTATTTCAGGGCCCACATTAAGTGTCTGCTATGGTGTGGAAGTGTGATCCCAAAGTAATGTTATTGAAAAGTGGTGGGAACTTTAAGAGTTGGGGCCTAGCAGTAGGTGATTGGGTCAGGACGACACTCACATAGGAGTTAGTGCCGGTCCACGCAGCAGTGAACTAGCTCTACAGACAGTGGACTGTTATAAGAGAGAAAGTCTGGCCCCTCCCTGGTCTCTTGTTTCTTTGGCTGCCATATGAACTCTTCCACACCACTGTGACACACGGTCTGCCAAAGGAGGCCACCTACCATTTTAGGATACAGCTAGAAACTCACACCAGAGGCCAAACAGATGGGACTGCCTTGCCTTCCACACAGCCTTCCACACCATGAGCTAAGTAAATCTCTGTTCTTCATAAGGTGCCAGGCATTTTGTAATAGCAGCACAAAATGATAACAGAAGAAAGCATCCTTTTCAAGTTTGCACTAAAGCATCATGCTGCTATTATCAAGGACATAGCCAGGTTTTCAGCAAAGCTTACTCATATTTGGGGGCTTATTATAAGAAGAGAATACAAGATTATAAGTACAAAATTAGACACAAAAATGAATTTTTATTTAGAAACACAAAAGAAATCACTTATAAATTTAAAAGTTGGAACAGACTGGAAGATGCAACCACAACAAAAAACCCACTCAGCTACCTAATATTTGACAAAGGGGTCAACCAAACCCACTGGAAAAAAGAAGGCCTGTTTAATAAATGGTGCTGGAAAAGCTGGCTTGCCTCTTGCCGAAAACTGAAAATAGACCCCAGTCTATCACCATGCACCAAACTCAGGTCAAAATGGATC
>PVLD010034630.1:0-12489 GCA_004027595.1 Dinomys branickii | reverse complement strand
GAGAAATAGGGACTCTATTACACTGCTGGTGGGAATGCAGACTGGTGCAACCACTGTGGAGAGCCGTTTGGAGATTTCTCCGCAAACTAGGTCTAGAGGTTCCATTTAAACCAGCTATTCCTCTTCTGGGTATTTTCCCAGAAGATCTGAAAACATCATATCACTCTGATATATATGCACCCATGTTTATAGCAGCACAGTTTGTAATAGCTAAAATGTGGAAGCAACCCAAGTGCCCATCCACAGAAGACTGGATTAAAAAATTGTGGCATTTTTATATAATGGAATATTATTCAGCTATAAAGAAAGACAGTTTTGTGAACTTTGTAGGCAAGTGGACAAAACTGGAGTCCATACTCATAAGTGAAATAAATCAGCGATACATGTGCAGGCAACGTATTGTATCACTGGTGTAAGAACCCGAGGGTGGGAATATAAACTAAGAGTCATGAAGGAAATCTGTTCAAAAACAAAGAACAGATGGGACGAAGGAAAGGAGAAAAGAAAAGACAAAAATGTATGTATGTATATATGAATATATATGAATATATATATATGCAGGAGGGCTAACATGGTTCTACTATTGTATTATATCACTTAATGCTAAGCAATAATCAATTGCAGGATATTAGATTAATCTTGTATGTCTGTATGTGTTATCCTGAACACACACTTCGAAGATATCAATATGTAAAGAAGCAACAAGCGGTGTTTTTTTTTGTTGTTGATGTTGTTGCTCTTGTTGTTGTTTGCCTGTTTTGTTTCTTGTCTTTGTATTTTTGGTTTTTGTGTTTTTTCTGTTGTTGAGAGGATTTACTGTCTGACTAAATTTGCATGTCTGTATATGGGTTCATACATTTACAATTCGAAGATATCAATGGATAAAGCAATAACCATTGTTGAGACCATATCACTTTGTCTACAGATTAGTTGTGATTGTACTATTTTTTATGATAATTGGTGTCTGTTTTTCAATATGTTTTTGTACTTTTATGTTTCTAAAATAAAAAAAGACCACAAATATACTCTTGAAATTTATTAATGAAACCTTACAAAGTCCTGAAAAGAAATAGGACATTTGATCTCAATCTGCCCCCTAAGGGTTCTTGGTATGAGCAGATGAGAGCACTAGTCTGAAAACATCATGCAAATTTACAGAACTCCCAGGAGTCCCCCTCCTACGCTGTGGTGGGTACTACTACCAAGTTTTGCTATGCCTGCCTGTCTGGCATCATTTCTTCTGTTGGGCCAGAGCCACTCTCTCACGTATTTGTTGGGATAATTCGCAAAAAATGTGAAGAGATCATATGATTCATCCAAGATTCCTTATGTTGTGAAATGATGTTTCAAAGGTGCACACATCCACAGAGGTAGTGCTGTAATGAATAGTTTCTCATCCATTTCTTTGGAGGGTGAATACCACTAGCTCAAAGGAAGTAGTCTAGCACTTTGGTTTCACAGCTGATCAGTTAAGCTTTTACTAGAAAAGTATTTGGTCTGAGAAAATTCTGGTTTCATAGAGAAAATAGAACACTAAGACTTCAGCAGCTCAAGGTTTTCTCTTGATCACAAACACACAGAAGTAAAGTCTGTTACAATGAAAACCTATCTTGTTTGTATATGACATGAAGGAATTTCCAGGAAATAAAGGAAGACTCAGAAGAAAGGACAGAATTTGGCCTTACATTCCATGGATAACCCATCATCAATGCCCTCCTTGTGGAGCAGAGATAAATCTGTAGAAAACTCAGAGAAACCCAGAAAAGAGAAAGATGGAGGCTCAAGTGAAAGAGGACATGACTGAGATTTCCAGCATGCAAGCTAGAATGTTACCCGCCAGGTGGAGCAGTCCTGAGGAATATGTTAACAGAAGCTACACTTAGTCTGAGATGATAAAGGGCTGAGAATTTGTAGAAGCCATGAGATAGGATCTACCGGGATTTAGAGCATAAAGATTTTCAGTCTGGTCAAGTAAACAGCTGGTGGTGGAACCAGAACTATGGTCCAGTCATCTAGATGATAAAAATGTGTACTCCCAGAAAACAAAGCTCCTAATCCTATTTTTGAAGTCCTACAATTCTCCACTTCTGGGTACAGTTAGGAAGAAGGAAAGAAAAAGAAAAAAGATAAAGTAAGTACTTTGAAAGATTTATTTCACCAAAGAGGATGCAGGAAGTAGAAATAAACTGCTTGAAATGAAAAAAAAAAGTTATTTCTAAGGCTCATGTTGCATTTTCCACACTGACCTATTTCAGCACGCCCTGCCTCTTCCCAGCAAGATGAGGATGGAAAGAAGGATTAGATGAATAAGCTGGTTATGAAAACTCAGGTTACAATTCCCCTCTGAAAGTTAAATCCAAGGACACTGGCAACACAGACAGTAAGTTTTTATCTCTATGGCATACATTTGAAAAATATACCTGCTTACAGATGTGGCACAGTGTACCTTGCATTTGATTTTCAATATATGTCACAATTTCAGTACTTAAAAATAGTATTGAATTAATTGTTAACATTTATGTGTTTAGGATTTAACAAGTGCATCTAGATTTGGTGGCTGTGCTCATATAACTAGAATATCTGACAACGTGATGCCTTTGTGGTACAACACAGCAGGATTCCCTAATCACTGCCTTCAGCATCAGACTGCTTAAACATTATAGGCAGTTTTTGAATGAGAATTCAGTTGCCTCTGTCTTACTGGTATTTCGCAGTGGCAGAACTCAATTTTTCATAAGAAAGTCAGATTTGGAACGACATCTTGGAGCTCCAGTAGTTCTTTGGCCATTGAACAGCACCGCAGGCAAGTGTCCTGCTTGCTGTCCCTTGGTCTTGTGTTGCTTCTGTCCTACTAAGGGATGTTGCTTTCCCAAGACACATCCATTGCTAATTAATAGCAATGAAACTCTATTAAAATCAAATTATAAGAAGGTAGTACAATAAACCACTTTTAGTGTATTTGATCCTTAATTGTTATAATTATACAACTAACTTATATTCACTATACTAAATGGCATGAGTGGGAGAACATGGTATTGTACATTATGTGTTCCAGGCTATTTAAATCTTTCACAGTGGGGTTGATTGAGACTTTTGTTTTCAAATTTAATCTTAGTAGCCAGCTAATTTGGAAAGATGCAGCGAAATATGCAGAAGACTAAAGAATGTGCAGTTGTCACTCTTAGGGAGTAAAATTTTGTTTTCATACACATTTTCAGGAATTCTTTGAATATCATATTTTTAATATTTTAAAACTGGATTTGGACTTGTGTTTTTAACTTGTGACAGTCTATGATTGTTCAGGTTGCAAAAATTATATATGTATACATACCGCAATAATTACATATAAAAAATATATATATATACACATTATTTGAAATATAGACTTTTTTGGTCTGGCCACAAGCTGAGGTTATTTTGCACTTTAATTGATTTAAAAGGTGAAATGAATATATTTCAGGACACAAGAGAACAGTACAAACTTCAAATTTTACTGACCATAAGTACAGTGTCATTAGAACACAGACATGCTTGGTCACTTGTCAAAAGCTGCCTTTGCCCTACTGCAGTAGAGTTTCTCAGCTGCACAAAAATCATGTGGCCTGTAGGGCCTTAATATAATTATTAACTGGCTCATTACGGAAAATGTTTCCCATGCTTGCTGTAACCACTTAGATTTAAGAAAAATATTGGACTCTGACTCACTTCTCATACTGAATTGGCACTCTGGGCAAGAAATATCCCTTACATCGTGGTCACATTAGACCTTATGTTTATTTCCAAGAAAGAGAGTTCATGTACTCGATACTTCAAACAGGCATACACAGCTCTGGCTGTATTTGGTAGTGACTAAAACTTTGAGACACAGAAGATATGATGTTTAGCTGATTTTCTAGTTCTGCGAAATCATTCATCTAGATGAACTCTACAGCATGAGGATAAAATCGCCTACACATAATCTCTAACACATGATACTAAAGTCTAATGGAAAATGAAAAGTGGAAATCTTTAGCACATGATCTTTAGTGTTCTTGAAACCTCCAGCAGAATCTATACAGCGTAGAATACAGTTTTCCTCTAGTCAGTGCTAGTTTATCAAGTATATGGAATTAAAATGATACTGGGCTGGGGTAACTGAAGGAGCTGGAGAATATATGTCAGCTGTAGAATGTCAGGTATTTCAGACTCTACACTACGGGAAAACCTGGGATTTCTGACCAGGGAAAAGGTGGTTATAGGATGAAGTCTCCTCTAACAAAACTTTCTGTCCTTGGTACATTTTTCTTATGTAGCAAAAAGTGTGTCAGAATCATGCAATAATTTAAAAATCATGCCATTTTGTTATTTTCCATTTTATTCTAACATGCCATTTAATTTACAGAAGCTTTCTTCTGTGTTCCAGTCACTTGAATGGAAATTTTGATCTTTATTCCCCTGAGATTATATTTCATTTCTCAGGGATATTTCTGTGAGAAACTAAGAGATTACTGACTATTTTTAAAGGAAGCAAATGATTGATCCCTAAATGTAACGTAATTTAATAGGCCAAACTCAAGTATCCCACAGACCTTAAATTTCTTTAGAAAAACAAGATTAATCATTTGAAATCCAAGAAGGAAAAAGGACAAAAACTCGAGTGTGCCTGACTGATCAGCTGGAAACGCGGACGTGGCTACCAAAGCCGAGTCAACTGAGCAATGACCAGGAGTAGCCAGGGGCATGGAAGGATTTTCAGAAAAAAGATCAATGCAGGCAGGGCTGAGGAGAAAAGGGAGAGGAGAGCGTGGAATACAGCAGATGAACAGGGGGAGAAACAAAGATATTTCTAGGAATGACCACATTCAAAGTTATTTTGAAATTTCAGATCCAATTTACATATAAAATCAGGATGATATCAAGCTACGTAGAAGTCTACTTTTAAATATGTATTTTGCTCTTGAATGGGTTCAGATTTCAGAATGTGGTTGTAAAGACCCACCAGCCATAAACCACATAGGCTGAGCTTATTGGCCATTGTCGAAATGTGAAAATGAGAAGAAACCATAGCTGGGTTGAGATTTGCACTTCGCATTGTTTTATTATGAAAGGAAAAATTACAACAAATCTAGTTCTACAAATCTTAACTACTTTATTTGAGATTATAGAATCAAACAGCAGTTTGGAACAAAAATAGTTCAGAGCAACCTGCTCCACACTGACAGGTTATCTATGGAAATGCCACATAGAAAAAATATTGACGTAGGGGTACCTAATTGGATACAGCTTGCTTCAGTCCTATTTGCCCATAGCATGAACAGCGGGCTACTCACGATTAGAGCTGAGACTGATCAGCTAACACGGTTAGCTGTATTTGTTACAATAGCACATTATAACCTATTTCTACATCAAATTACAGTACAATTCACCATTTGTGGAAAAATTTAGACTAAACTTAAAATGTGTATGGAAGCAACCCTTGGCCAAATTTAATGCCATTAACTACCACAGGAAGATGTCCTCCAAAGCCTCCCACTTCCTTGCCCTGAAAATAATTGGTGTCATCTCCCAACACATGGATGACCTGCCTGCTCCTGCTATGTAAACAAGATTGGGTGCATTTGAAATTTCTTTAGCTTTTGCCACCACTTTTGGTTTTACACTATATAAAACCAGAATTAAGTGTCCCAGACCCCAGTTTCCAGTGCACTTAAAGTTTATAACACATGCACATTAGTGGTCATGGTGCAACTAGAACACACATCATTTGAAATTATAAAGATATATCTTAAATTATTAACACTGACTAAAGTTTGTAAAGTTGAGCATGGTATGGTAGATAAGACAAATCATATATAATTTGCACAAACATGGTGTTTTTCTTCCTATTAAATCCATCTGATCACTATGATTGGCCATTTTGCCAGTATTCCCCACATGGTCTATTCCAATACTTTGCTAGTACACAGCACACAGTTTTAAGACTGTGATTTATTACACTGGAAGGGTCCAAGGCAAAAGTCATGGCAAGAAAAGGCACATGAACCAAAGTCCAGAGGAAATCAGGGACACATTTCCAAAAGTCCTCTCTCTTAGAGAAGTCACTGAAACTCTACTGGACTTTTCTAGAAATGTATTGAGACAGCAAGTGTAATATCTTTTCTGTCAGGGGAACTTGTTAAAGAACAAGTGCCCAGAGTTTTTACTGGAGATCAGTCACAAAGTAGCCTTCGTTTACCACATACAAATTTAAGACTCTCAAAAGGAAAACAAAAGTTTGACACAAACTGTACTGTTTGTATAAATAATAAATACAGCATGTCTGTGGCTCTGGGAATTATAGGAGCCCTCCTGAAGTCTGAGTTCATGCTAGCCAGAAGCCAACTTGGCAAGCAGGAATTTTTTAATATAGTGGTCAGGACTGCTAGGTTGACTATTTCCTGAACAATCATAAATTAGGCTAATAGAAATATCTCTAAGGAAATAACTCTGCTATCAAATATTCAAAATATGATGTATCTTATTGTCCTTTATCTTATTCATGTCCTCCAGCTGTCAATATTCATTTGATAAATATTGTCACTGGACTCCCACAAGCGGTTGAACTGAGTATTTCATTTGGGCTTGGGAAGAACATCATTCTAGTTACATTTGCTTTTGTCTAGAGATAAAATGTATTTCAGCTTCTCTGTCACTCAATGTATGCAACAATACTACCGTCATTTGTTCTTTATGACTAGTGTGTTACTTTTCACATGTACTTTGTGAAATAAACCAGGGGAGCGGGAACAGTGTGGTAGGCAGTGGAGGTCTCCTTCCTTTATCCATTTCAGAATACGTAACACTTTCCACGTGCTAGATAAAGGCAACTATGTGAAATTTCAGAAAACATGGGCATGAGTAAAAATACATCTTTCTCAGAAATCCTCAAATGACGATATGTGTAAGGTAAGTGTAAATGAACAACACAAGTTGCTTTTTCTTTTTTTCTTTGTACCAAGAATCGAACTCAGGAGCTTATGCTTTCCAGGCAGGTGCTGTGCCTCTGAATTATCTCCCCGACCCGAACAACACAAATTGGAAGGCTCCTGTACTCATAGAATGAATTTTTTGGTGTGACTATCTCATTGGAACAAAATTTCTGATGATCGAATTTTATCTTATGAGGTAAGAGCAAGGAATATTAGAATTGCCAAAATGACAATCTGAAGCAATAAAGTACTGTCTGCAGAGCTTCGGTGACATGTGTAGTGGATAAGTGAATACTGCGACTGGAATTATTCCTTACTGGCATTTTGAAGTAAACATACATTGAGATTATGATGGAAATTATTACCTGAGGAGCATGCAATCAGAAAACTTGGCAGTCAGGGAGGGTCACTTTCAGACAATATAATGTTCTGTTCAGATTTTTCACCTGTTTAGGAAGAATCACAGTGAGGCCATATCTCCTCCCATGCACCAGAAGTAATTGATTCTGTTTCTCCAACAACAGAGTATTTTCCTTGACATTAATGATTCCTAGACCTTCACATCTTTCTCTTGTAAAAATCAATGAAAATTTCCCCTCAAGCAGAGTAAGCCTTAAAGCAGATAATCATGCTATAACCACTAACTGGGTTATGGCTTTTAAAAAAAATTTTAGTGAGCTTCTGCATTTTCATACTGTCAGACAAATTAATTAAATTTACAGACTGCTTTGGTGCACTAGTCTGGATTTTTATATGATGAATTTTATGTTATATTCTATTTATCTGGGTACTAGATATAAAATGGTGAAAAAGATCTGATCCCTGAAAACAGAGGTGGGCATATAAAGAGACAACTTTAAAAGTGGTCATTAGATTCTGTGACAAAAACATAGTGGGTTCTACAAAGCCCAAAAGAGGGTAAGTTTTAATATGTAGATTTATTTTAAAACTGTATGAAGATATATCTAGTAAAAGAAGCTTTAAGAATATTTTGAAACAAAACCCTCAGTACCTGCCAAGTAGCAGGAGAATATTTATAGAATATTAACTTCTTGTCTATAAGGGTGTCTCCCTAAGAAAAATCAACCTAAAAATGACTGCAGATACTGGGAGCGGGGAGCTGTAGTTCAGTGGTAAGTGGGGGCTCAGCATTCTGTGGGGTTCTGGGCTCAGTCTTCAGTACGATTCGGAATAAAAGTTAATGAAAAATAAAAATGACTTGCAATAGCTTCTAGCCCAGAAAGTCAAAAGTATTCGCAAGAGAAGACCTGAACCCTATTGCTGTCTCTTTTCACCGCGTAGAACAATATTTGCAGGCATTATTCAGTTACCTTCTCAGCTTCCCCGGAGTCACCACTTTCCTCCATGTTTCCTTACACCAACTGGCTACTTTGCTCTTTAGATTTTGGTGCATCCTTCCGGTCAGGTTAGGAATCTTCCACGCAGAAAACTCTTACTTTGAGCCACACTACCCGAGCTAAGCTTGCCAGTGGCCTCATTAGAGGGCGAATCCTGGCCATCAACTCATCTGGGCAACAACAGCACAGCACAGTAACCCCGGATGCGTTTGCAGCTATCGGAAAAGCGAAGGCGACCAGAGCTGGGGAGACAGTGCAGAGTGATGAAGGATATTCTGCCTCAGGCGATTCTATTTAACGCACTGAAACAAAGATATTCCCGATGGACGGCGGCAGTAGCGGTGGCACAGTTTTCATTTGGGCTGCTTTTCTTTTAGTTTTCTTGAATCTGTAAGTTTACTTATTAGTTCCTCTTTGTAGCAAATAATGATTGCATTTATCATGGGAAGATAGTGCATGTAAATAACATGATTTAATTTTTCTGCCCTCTGTGCTCCGCTCCCTCCTTCATTCTTCCCATGCTCGGCCCCCTCCCATTTGGAAAAGCTCCAGTTTGAATTTTTCTTCTTCAGTTCTTTTCTTTTCCACCCTGTTTCTCCTCCTTCCCTCTCCCTTCACTTCATCTCACTTTAAGAGCCATAATATTAAGTGAAATAAGTCAGACACACAAACTTAAATATCACATGGCTTCTGTTATGTAAGAAACTAAAAAAATGAATGTGTAATTTTAAGCACCAAAATGACGACTTTAAAGCTAACAGCACAGGAATACATTTATAAAGAAAAATTTAGGTGCAAAATTACCTCTACAAAACCCAAAGTACAAGTACAGGGGGAGAATCTACCAACAAACGTAATACCTACCTTTGAAAAAATGCAAAAATAATCAAAGGAGGAAGTGATATGAATGATCAACCTGAGATTTGCCAGCCCACAGATCATCAGAGTGAAGCAGACACAATAATTAAAACTAAGATGGATTTTACATCCCCTGATAGATGCTGTGTGTAATGAGGTTGATGAGGAAAAGACTGAAAGGCCCAAGCTTTCCAACTTCCAGGATCTCTCAACACTGACTGGCTATGGCTACATTTCAAGGCCTTGTGCCAAGGAAACCATACTAATGGTAGAAATAAAAACTGAGCAGACAGAGACACTAAGACAAATGAGAGCAAAAGCACAGGAGAATTGATGGAGGCAAACAGGCACAGGAAAGCTCAAAAGATAGAGACAAACAAAACCAGAGCTCTGACAAATTAAATGTTTGTCCCGGGTATCGTTTGTTGAATTCAAAAAGACTAAGTTGACATAAAAATTGAGTTACAGATAAGAATCACTGTCTGATTCCTCACAGAATCATTTTGGAAGAATGATTGAAGGACAAAATGACATCCCTGCTAGCAATGGAAAAACACCTGAGACTTTCCCACAAGGCTGTTACAAATGGCTGTTCACCTTGTCAATGGTGCTAAACCACATTTTCTTAGAAAATGAGGGAAGATATCCCAAAAACAGAATTATGAAAACGTAGGAATGGAATGAAATAGTTCAAAAAGAATTGGAAATTTTTAAAAAGTTCTACATGAAGAAAAATTTAAAAGCACAAGAACAAATGAACACAGCAATATCTTAGGAGAAAAAATAATGGACAATTTTAAAAGTGAAAAAACATTGGGGACTAAGTAAGAGTAAGAAGTTCTGTGGTGAGTAAGAGCAGCGAGTGTGGTGACAGTGAAATACTGGGCATTTGAAAAATCTGCAGGAAAGCATTTTAAAAGCTGACACTCTCAAGAAATGATAAATACTTGAACGAGACAGATGTGTTTGACCTAGATTGAAAAAAACACAACATTGCAAGTTGTTGGATAGAAGGAAAGACTTAAAATGGAACAGCTAAAGAGGAAAGGGTAGTGTTCAAAAAAATATAGAGAAACAAACAGTAGGTAAATGAACGCAGAAAAAAGTCATCCTTGAAGTTGTAGCAATAGATACTATCCAAAACTTTGCTCCAATAAAAAAGACAAACTATTGAATAGAGCATTGCTGATCTGTATGACAATATTAAGCAGTCAAATGGAAACATAACTTGAATTGCAGAGTGAGAGAGGATCCATATTGAAAACTTCAATGTACAAAAGTAGAAT
Organism: Dinomys branickii; assembly: GCA_004027595.1. NCBI lineage: Eukaryota > Metazoa > Chordata > Mammalia > Rodentia > Dinomyidae > Dinomys > Dinomys branickii. The sequence continues at coordinate 2,040 of PVLD010034630.1, read as the reverse complement.
AAACTAGCGGGGCATGGTGGCACACCGCTATAATTCCAGCACATGGGGGTCTGTGGCAGGAGAACTGCTACAAGTTCGAGGTCAGTGTGGGTTACAGAGTGAGTTACTCACCAAAACCACTGGAAGGAGTGAAAAAATTGCCAAAAGCAATGGGAGGAAGACAATTAAAAGAAAGCAAGGGGGAAAATTCTTACATCTAGAATAAAAAGCAGCTAATTTCTAAAACTCTAGGTAATACAAAAAAACAAGAGATTTCACTGTTGAAAAAAATATAAATTAAAGTTCTCTACCCACCCTGATGGATTTCAAGTTTAAAAGCAGAGTGAATAAAGAATTCTCAGGCACACAAAGTCTGAGAGATTTCTTTACCAGGAGACCCTACTGACTTAAACATTAAGAAAATCTTTCAGGCAAAGTAAAAAATATACATGTAAGGAAATTAAAATCTTCAGAAAGGAATGAAATGGCTAAAAGTATAAGTAAACTTAAAGATTTCTCATTTATTATTTTCTCTAGCTTTTTAAATTAAAAAAAATCAATGTGTTGTGTCATTTCTTAAGTCCTTGATGACCATTCTTAATGGAATAAAGTAGAATCTCTGAGTTGTTTTGAGGTGCATATCTCTAATGGCCAAAACTACCAAACACTGTTTTCATGTCTCTGTTGGCTATTTGTATGTATTCTTCAAAGAAGTGTCTATTTACTTTAATGGCCCATTTTATTTGAGTCTTTTAATTTTGAAAGAAGGGTCTAAATTTTTTGAGTTTTTGTACATTCTACATCTTAGTCTTCTGAGGAGTACTATATAATATTTCTTTTGTACCATTCCCTCTGTTGTTTCCTTTGCAATGCAGCATTTAAGTTTAATATGATCTCATTTGTTGTTTCCTGGTATTGTTTTTTATTGTAACTGGAGCTCTGCTAAGGATATTTTTGCTTAGACCTATGTTTTCAAAAATTTTACCAAAGTTTTATTCAATCAAATTTAGCATTTCTGTTTTAATATATAGGTCTTTGGTGCATTTTGATTACATTTCAACAGAGGTGGGACGAGATGTGGGTCAAGATTCACCCTTCTGCATGCAGATAACCAGTTTCCCCAGCAACATTTACTAAAAAGGATATCTTTTCTCCAGCATACATTGTTAGCCTTTTTGTCAAAAATCAGATAGCTGCAAGTTCATGGGAGTTTTTTCTGCATCTTCTATTCTATTCCATTGGTCGGTGTGTCTGTTTTGTGCTAGTGCCGTGCAGTTTTTACTGTTGCAGCTTTGTACTATAATTTTGTTTGGAATTACAGTACCTCATAACTTGCTCTTGGTGTCCAAGATTGACTTGGCTATTCTGGGTTTCTTCTTTTTTTTTTTTTTTTTAACATAGATTCCCCAAGTCCTGGGATTCTTAGACACTTTTAAAATAGCTAACTTCTACTGAGCTCTTATAATGTATCGGACACTTTGCTAAATACGAGGCAGACATCACAATTTATTATTAATGTTCTTACTTTGCAAAAGAGATACCCGTGTTTACCTGAATATAAGACCTAACTAGAGATCAAAAATGTCAGCTCTAATCAGCCTATCCTTGCCTTACCTTCCATTGCAGAGTAGCCATAGAATCAGAGAATAGTAAGGTATAGAATCTGCATGACACTGGCCATCACGATGGTAATGACCAGCTATTAATTAGAGCTGAAGTTTATTTTCCAGTTAGGGGAATCACGGGCCTTAGACTTAAAAGTGCACTACTTGCCCGAAGTTATTTTGTCAGTAGTAATTGGTCCTTGGGCTAAATCTTTTCTGTCTGAATCCCAAAGAACCTGAGGTTTTTATTTTTTTTTATTTTTTATTTTTTTTATTTTAGAAACATAAAAGTACAAAAACATATTGACAAACAGACACCAATTATCATAGAAAATAGTACAATCACAACTAATCTATAGACAAGGTGATATGGTCTCAACAGTAGTTGTTGTTTTATCCATTGATATCTTCGAATTGTAGATGTATGGACCCATATACAGACATGCAAATTTAGTCA